>JAJPUD010003194.1:105855-209764 GCA_023553655.1 Myrmecobius fasciatus
CCGAGCTGAGTCCCACCCTCACTTCCGGCCTGCACAGTTGTCGTCTATTTATCTCTCTGTCCGAGTCCGACTAACCTGATATGAAGTTATCCAGAGAGCAGTGTCCAAATATTTCTGAGTTCGTTGACTTGAAGATCAGTTCAGAGGCTTATTTTATTGTTGATTTGAGAGAAGATTGGAGGAGAGGCAGAAAGTCACCTTTTCACTCCGCCATCTTGGCTCCGCCCCCCCAAATCATTTCTTAGTAGAATTTTTCAAGACATCAAAACTCTATGACTTAAGCAATGTGGGGACTTGTTCCACTTCAGCAGATAACAAACCAGTTATAGTTCAAATGACAATCTAGGAAAATTATCAGGGATCAGAGTCTTAGTATATAAACCTCAGAGAGAGATTTGAATGCAGCTCTTCCTGAACTTAAAGTCCAATAGACTCTCCACTATGCCATACTATTTCTTTGTGGTTAGATAACACCATAAAAATTGTTTAAATTTCATTTATTCTCATAAAATATTTGAAAAATAGGAATAAGACAAGGAATTGATGTGAACTATAACATGGTGAGATTTATGATCTAGTCATCAGCATACCCCATCCTTGTCTACCAAGGTGAAGTTAAATGACCTGAGAGAACAACTAAGCTATGTATTGAGAAAAATCAATCAAATAGGTTCTAAAGCACTTTATAGCCAAACTATTTTTATTTACTGAATTTTCTTCTTTTCAATCAACAGGTTGAGAAAAGACCAAATCATTTTTGAGGCAGTCACAAGATAATACAAAATTTGCTACTTGAAACAATATTTCTTACTTTTTCCTTGTTTGCAATAAACTGATATCATTTACTATAGATGACCTGTAGCATAGGTAGATTTTTGAGTTATACAGTGAAGCTAGGAATCCCAGATGTGATTCTTCTGAAATGTACTTCCTTTCAGAACCATGATGTTTTACTTTGTCACAGAGTGATAATTTAAACATCAGATGACTATTTTGATAGAGATTCTTCCTGCCAACTAAATTAATTTCATTTAAGGAGAGTGCATTTTAGAAAAGAAAAGAAATACGATAAAATAGTCAAAACCAATACATTAAAGTATTAAGTATGTCTTCAGAATCCTGTAATACTAGAATCCACAATATTTTCTTGTCATCAAGAAGTTGAATAGATTGTCTTGAATGTATTTAGGTGAACCTTTTTTTTAAATGTGCCTCTTTAAAAACTTGACTCACTCAATAAGTAGATTTTTTTTCATTTTAAAGTGCTGTTATATAATACTACATACAGCATTTAATAGCTACAGTACTTAAAAATGATCAGAATATCAGAAAATTTACTAACCTGAACAAGAACGAAGTATCGTTTTTTCCACCTTTTCCAAACCTTTTGTCCAAGGGCATATAAATATCTGCCAGAAAAAAAACCCAAGAAAATATATGCATGATTAATAACTTTTTCAATGGTTAATTTAAACCAATCCTTGTTTCTCTAGTTATTGTTGCTGAAAACACTTTCAACATTGTATAAAATCATTTTCATTCATTCTTGTAAGTTCAAAACACGAAGCAACTAAATGCAGTATTTGATTCTCTTGGAATATTTGTGAAACAAAATAGTTGAGCTACCAATATGTAACTAGAAGACCACTGATATAAACTATTTGCCATGATGCCAGTTATAAATACATATAGAAGAAATATGAATTCAGAAAGCATTTAACATGCAGACATCTCCTAAATAATGTCATTAGTTGTTTCCATTAAAATATGAATTTCAGTGAAATGATGTTATAGGAGATAGTTTTGCAGAACTGACATGGATGCACTCACATCAAGTAAACGTGGTGATATTAAGAAGATATACTAAGAGGAAGAATTATTACTGATTCTTTCTAAATAGTAGCTCACATCAGTGTTAGTTATTTGCTTTGTGCCTCTGGCAAATAGTTGAATGATGTTACAATGGGGTTTTTCACAATTAATGTGTTTGATCATAATTATTCCATCATTACTATAAAGGAAGTCAGAATACCTTAAAGACTAAAAAACTGGCCTCAATGCTAGAAAGACTGCATCAGATTCAAATCCCGTTTCTGACACATACTAGTTCTGGGACCCTGGACAAGTCATTTATTTGCCTCATTTTCTCATCTGTAAAATGGGGGCACACTGGAGAAGGAAATTAAGACACTCTAGTATCTTTGTCAAGAAAATCCTATGGATAAAAGTCCATGGGATCATGTAGGGTTGGACATAACAAAACAACAATAACAACAACATTTACAATAGTTATTACAGAATTTTGAGCGTCAAGATTTTTTTTTTTTGCTAAAAGAGGATCTGCTTACTAATGTAGAGGTGAGAGAAGAACAAACAGAAAATGACAAAGAATTAATGAGAATGGATAGTAAAAACAAGCTACATTCTCATTTCAAAAATTAAGTAAACGTGAACATAGTGTAAACTTCCCTTCTGAGTTAGTGTCATGTATTCTGATGTTTCAGAATAGCGGAATGAAATTTAAAATTGGAAACAAATTTCTACAGATTATAAAAAAAAATTAGAACTGAAATCATGTAAGAAGGTGATATTGCATTTTATGATGTATCATTAAACAATCACTTTTATTAGATAAGAATTTACTTCCTTTTTATCTTATTCTTACATTACCTTCATTTCCAAATATTTACTTATCCTCACCTTTCCTAAAAAAGGGACAGAGAAATAAAGCAGGTCAGCAAAACTAGATATTAGATTGACCATGTCTAATTGTATTTGAATATTTCATATCAAGAGCTCCCCACTTCTGGAAAGAAGAGGTATATTTTCTTAATTCTTTCTTGGTGCCATTTTTGGGATTATAATTACATACCTTTCAGTATTTTTTTTTGGTTGTTCTTTCCATTTATATTGTCATAGTCATTGTGTATATTGTTTTTCTTGTTCTGCTCACTTCACTCAGCAGCTATTCAAATAAGCTCATGTTTCTTAGAATCTTTTCAATTTTTTATTTCTTATGATGCACTAATATTTGATTGTATTCACATACAGTTTATTTAGTCATTATTCAATATATTGGATATATTGGATCTACTTTTGTTTATAGTTCTCTGCTACCACAAATAGTACTTCTGTGAATATTTTATTATAGGCTAAACCTTTTTTAATGTGTTTAGTTTTCCTGGAATTATTTGACTAGGAGTGAAATCTCTAGACCACAGAATATGGGTATCTAAGTTCAAATTCTAAATTACTTTCCATCATGACTGGAAAAATGTAAAGCTCAGTGGAATAATGTGCCTATATTTTCACAGAATATCTACTAATGACTTTGTCCATTTTTTGCTGGTTTGTTAGTTTTGATGTGGAGACACAAAGCTATTTTTATTTACATTCATTTCTTTCATTACTAGTAGAACTATCTAACAAATGATTATCACTACTCTGCAATTTTTTGATAGCAATTTGTTTATATTGTTTGAATACTTGTCTTATAAATGTTCTTTCCTATACTGTGTGTTACTTCTCTCAATGAGGTATGAAGTATGGAAAACTGGCTTCGAAGTAAGGAAATTTTGCCTTCAAGTCATACCCCTATATATATTGATTTTGTGACCCTGAGCAAATCACTTAATTTCTCAGAACATTAGATCAAAGCTTCTTAAACTGTGGGTTGTTACACATATGGGGTCATATAACAATGTGGAGAAGGTCACAAAATTTAACAACGGTAAAAGCAATCAAATTTCTGCAAGATTTAATTCTTTATGTAAAAATAAATAAGCATATCCATCTTATTAGCTGTAAATTTGGTTTTGTCTTTAATAAATGGTAAAATTACATGTATACCAAAGAATTGTTTTTAAAAGTAAATTTCTTTATGGCTTATTATTAGTAACTGCTTGATTTGTATACCTATGTACCCAGGGTCACATAAAAATTTCTCAGGTGAAGAGGGGTTCCAAGTGGGAAAAAACCCTACTCTAGATAATTCAAATTTCCTATACATTTAAAATAAGAAACCCTTAAAGATAATATACAAATATTATTCCCAATTGACACTTCAATCTTTATTCTAGTTATGCTGATTCTGTTCATATAATATTTATTTGATTTAATATAATCAAAAGTTATCTCATCTTTTGTGTTCACTTCTATCTCTGGGTTAACAAATTCCCTTCCTAGCCACAGCTGTGAAATGTAACTGATTTGGTTCTTTTCTATTTTTTTTAATGAGATATACCTTTACATATATATCACATACCCATTTTGTACATATTATGTTATATACCAAAATACTGATCAAAAATAAATTCCTCCCAAAGTAATTTCCATTTATTTCCAATAATTTTAACCCAATTTGGAGTTCTCCAAGTAATTTATATCCACAAATTTATTAAACATTGGGTTACTAAGTTTGATATGGATTGTTCAATTTTTCTAATTTTAGATTATTACAAACATTTCTTTTGATAATTATTGTTACAAAATATAATTTGAGTTCTGGAAGTGCTATTTTTCTCTTCATTCCTACTTTAAAATTATTTCCTAAGACTTTAGACCTTTGATTCTTCCAAGTGAATTGTGTTTTGTCTACTTTTATAAAGTACCATATCATAGTATGATTTTTTTATGTCACCAAGTCTATATTCAGGTTATGTTTTCATCTTTGTTATATGACCATGACCCAAGCATAAAAAATGTATTGAATGTTTCCAAGAGCATTTCAGGCCAAAAAAATTAGCTATAATGGAGGAATTTTAAAATTATTTTGGAATAATGATAAATATACCCCCCCACTTGGTGACAATTTATAATTACAAAAAATGTAAGAATTTTGAGTCATGTGCTCTTATTTTGAAATTTTAGAAATTTTGGAATTTTGATATTTTAGCATTTTCATAGTCCCTTAAACCTTTTCTTCTTCAAATAAACTTTCACATTAAGAAAGTTATCACATTGCCCTAATTCATGCTGTCTTTAGAAGTCATAGTACCTATTAATTGAACAAACACTTTGTTTTAGCTAGTTAATACAATAGATACGAGATCTGGGACTCAAGACAGGATGGCTTAAGTTCAAATTTGACCTTTGATACTGTTATTCTTGGCAAATCTGTCTCAGTTTCCTTAACTGTAAAGCGGGATAATAATAGCACCTACCTCCTAGTGTTATTGTAAGGACCAAGTGAGATAATCTTTGTAAAGTGCCTGGCACTATATAAATGGTTTTCCCCCTTCACTCCCCATTTTATATAAAAAACATTTAGTTTTTTAACAAATTGCATCAAGATTCTATAATCTTGTAGCCTTTAACTTTTGTTGTGTTGCAACTGGATACCAACTTTGAAATTTTATCATATAATCCCATATGATAACTTTTAAAGGTTCTCCAAATTCCTTTCCTGGCATTACATAAGAGAAGTACTAAAGACTTTCATAAATATGATGAAGTCATTTAAACCTGGGAAATCATGGAAATTGATGGAGATGATAGAATCTCAAGTAAGCCAGGAAGAAATGCAGTTGCAAGAAATGTGTGTACCAACTATAATCTGGTTCCAGTCCCCTTTTTCTCCCACTAATCCTTTTCATTTACTCTATGTCCTAACTTTTGGGCTACTTACCATTCCCTGAACTTGTTCATTCCCTTTGTGCTCATTCTATGTTTTTATTCACAGTATCCACTATACTTAAATGCATTCCCTGCATTTTTTCCTGATCAAATTCTTCAAGACCTACTTCAGATTCTATCATCTCCCTGAAGTTCCATAATTCCCCAGCCTTAAATGACCTCTTCATATTGATGACAAACTTCTGTACCTTTTTAAAGCACTTATTTATCTATTAATCTATCTTAACTCTTCCATTAGACTGCTAGCTTAGGGATCATATAATAACCAATTTTTTTATTGCCAGTGTTTTTCTTTTATTGTATAAACATTTGCTGAATTGTGTTGAATTGGGAAGAGTTGACTTCAAGATCTATTTTGAATTTTTTATATCATTATGGATTATTTCTTAGAGTGCTATTTTACTTTCATCCTATGTTTCACACACTTATGGTCCCTCACTCTTTGGAGATGGAGGAAAATGTACTTAATGACAACTAGAGGTATCTTGATAAGCCATATGGGAAGAAATCTCTTCATAGCCATTGCTGATGCCCTCACTTATTGAGTACTTACTCTTACGCTCTCACTAATTGACTCTGAGTTTGTTCTGTTCTCTAAATAATATATTTTTCTACATTTTTGCTTTGTCTGATGCTCTTTTCTTTTTTTACTTTGTGCTTTTCCCCTTTGAAATGCATAAACCTAAGCTTCAGCAACAGGGTTAAAAGAAAATGACTTTAATAGCTGAATGTAGGAGATGCCCTCCACAAACATATTTCACTTGAACTATGTATATACCAACAGGCACATTGTTGACACAGGATATTCAGAGCAATCTCCATGACCACAGAGTGCTTTCTGACTCCTCTAAGTCTATTTTACTTTTCATGTGTTTGGCTAACTGGATCTCATGGAAGTAGAAAGCAATAGTGTGATGTAAACCAAAAACTCCACAAACAAGTCAAGGATAAGTACTGGTAATAGTGAGAAATACGACACTTTAGTAAGACGATCAGAAGCAACAGTGGATAGACAGAGATAGAAGGAACTATGGCTGGACAGGTTAGAAATAAAACAGAGGATAGACTGAAAGTATATGAAAAATTACAACTGAAGTAAAAGCTCAGGCCGGGGATTTAGGGCTATTTTGGGATAACATACTATCTATGATTCATTTAATTAATCAAATGGAGAATATTTTTAATTGAATATTTATAGAGCAGATTGATATGCTCAATGGCAACTTCTGATATTTACTAGGGTCTTTAAGCCAGGACAAGTCACTTAATATCTCCTACCCTCAGTTCCTCATCAAAATGTAGCGTGTATCCTTTCCCTGCTCTCCCTCAGAGGATGCACAACTGCCATCCTAGTTGACCATGAGGGAGCTTTGGGGCTTCTTTTTTTCAGCAATGTATGACTATTCTGCTGAAGATCTCTTCACGGTCTACTAGGCTGGATGATCTGATGCTGCTGCATTCCACACCTGTTAGAAGAGATGGCTTCTGGTCTTTTTAGATGAAGCCCTCCAGGTGACAAGATGTGACAGAATTAAGGAACAGAGTAGAATGGCCTCAAAAGGAGGGGGTTGGATTAAATGGCTTCTAAGGTCATGTTCAGCTCTAACTCTATGATCCTATAATCCTATGAATTTGCTTCTAGGCAGAAATCTGACATAAGGGCTTTATTAGGGCCCAGACAAGTGGGTTTAAAATATCACTATTGTAAAGTGAGATTAAGTGCTCTCTCATAAGTAAGGTACTACCTAAGTGCTATGGTGAGTTAATTATATGGTTCTCATCCTCTAGAAGCATAAACACTAATCAAGCAAAATTATTTCCAACTTATGAATTCGTATATAGATCCACCAGAAAAGACTGAAATGCATAAGAGAACAAATTAAAAATAATAAATTTGAGTCTATTTACATATTGTTTTAGTCATATTTAGTTTCATGTACTTTTTACACAGGTGTAAAAAGTAACTTCTTAAGTTACATGTCAGGTACTAAAGTCCAATTTCCATTTTATATTCCAATATAGGAGTAATTCTTATGCATTAGAACAGCTCTTAAAAATGAAAAAAAATCAAATATTAGAGCCAGAGGGTGAATAAGTTAGGAGAGAATAAGAAAAACAGAATTATATTAGAAAGATGAAATCTGAGTTGATCAAATAAAAGTTCATGAGGGTAAGTGATCACTTTAATATTGATTAAACTGGCACATTAATTAATACTGGCTTTAATTAGATGAACTAGGTCTCTAGTTTTCTAGAAGCCCTCTGGAGCTTGAAGAAGAAATTCCCAAATCATTTTTATTTCTTGGTGGCAGTTTCAGGCTCTTGTTAGCAACAATGCTCATAACAACGTCTAGAGGACTAGATGGACAACAATTATTTGGAGAATTATTTATTGTTTCAGCATCCTCAGATTATCAGTTTGTTAGAAAGAGCCTCCAAAAGAGGTGTCATCATCTCCATCCACATTTCATGCTCACCTTTTTTCCTGACTTCTCCATTACTTTTTGGGGCACTACCATCTGTTCATTTACTCAGGTTCACAATCTTCATGTCATCCTCAACTCCCCTTTTCACTTATCCCACATAGTAAGTTGCCAGATTTCTACCTCCAAAACATCTTTCACATTGTTCCTTGTTGTTTTTACTATTTAGCACTGCCATCATAGTTTAGGTCTCTTATCATCTCTCATCTGAATAATTTTAACAGCCTCCTAATTGTTCTCCCTGCCTCAAATCTCTCTCCTATAGCCACCTGCCAAAGTGACTTTCCTCAAGTACAGGTCTGACAGTCATGCCATTATCACTGCCCCTTACCATCTCTCTGTCCCCTTTTATCCCCCCTCCTCAACAAAGTTCAAGGAACTTTTATTTCCCTTAGGATCAAGTATCAGTACCTCTGCTTGGCATTTAAAAAGCTTTATAATCTTTTGAATCTTTTTAATATAATCTTTCTAACATATTCTATGTTCCAGTCCAGTGTTATTCTTTATATATGATACTCCATCTCCTTGTACTGGTCTTAGCAGTCTCTCAGGTTGGAATGTGTACTCTTTCTTCATTTTTGCCTCAATATCTTTGGGTTCTATCAAGATTTATCTCAAACACTATCTTCAATCAATCAATTGCCTTTTTTTTCATTTAGGTTCTAGGCTAGAGATATCAGTACAAAGAATGAAACAACCAACTTTTTATGAGCTTTCACTTCAATAAAGAAAACATCAATTATATATAAAAGCAACATTTTACTTAATCGGTATGTATATTGCATATATCTATAAACATCCTCCCCTCTTAAATTATCTTCCTTTTATTGAAGTTTTTTTTTTGAATTTTCATCCCCTAATTTGCAAAGTGGAGCTCTAAGTCAAAGATCTGCAAGTGTGATCTGTAATCAATCTTTTCCATAACTTGTATGCTTTTTACATTTTAAAACTTATTTATCTTTACATCTTTCTTGGCACCTAGAATAGATGCTAATAATGACTTTCACATTTATAAAATTTACCTGTTTATGTCTTCCTTAGCACCTAATATAGGAGTCAGTAAACTATAGGGTATGGGCCAAATCTGGTCCACTGTCTTTTTTAATTTAGCCTGTAAGATGATAATAGCGACAATTTCAGATCATAATGGTCATAACAATTTCAAGAAAACTGGGTGAAGAGTATAATTAATGGAAAATTCTTTATAGCTTCAGAATTCTCTGGTATTCATCTTGTCAGAAGGAATCTCCAAAAGAGAAGTCATTTTCTTCCCTTCTCCCCACTACCTGGTACAGAACTCTGAAATGGAAACATCTTAGCTCCTGGGATATATTAAAATAGATTGTGAGCAGATTTTGCCCATGAGTTATAGCCTTCCAATCCCTGCTCCAGGTGCTAAAGGAAATATAAAGATAATTTAAACATAACTGCTGTCCTCATGGAGATTATTTTCTAGTAAGAAAGGTAATATGCACACAGATAACAAGAGGCTATAAGAGTTTAAGGAAGTCTTCATGGAAAAAAGAAAAAAATGACAAGAAATGATCTATCAAGGATTTCTAACATAAAAATAACTTTCTGACATCAGTGCAACCATATGCCATTTGTCTCATTCTCAGAAAAGTGAAGATAGAACATTTAAATAAGAAAGGGAATATATTAGATCTTTCTTGTTGCTTGAATTCTGGACAAGTAAGAATTTAGTACAGTGTGAACCCTGGTCTTATCCAATTAATGAATACTCTTGGGAGCCTGACTTGTATTCTATGGATTTGTTTGTAACAGATCCATGTTTTTGTAAGATTCTAGGTATTCTATACTCTATACTATAAAGCTGTTCATACCCTTTGATCCAGCAGTGTCATTACTAGTCTGTATCCCAAAGAGATCATAACAGAGGGAATAGTACCCAAATGTACAAACATGTTTGCCCTTTTCGAAGAGGCAAGGAATTCAAGAGGATGTCCATTACTTGGGGAATGGTTGAATAAGTTATATATATATATATATATATACATACATATACATATGTGTGTATATAAAAATGTATATATATATATATATACATAAGTACTATATATATAATTTATATGAATGTAATGAAATATTACTGTTCTATAAGAAAATTTTAGAAAAACCTGAAAAGACTTACATGAACTGATACTGAGTGAACTAAGCAGAACCAGAAGAACATTGTACCCAATAACAGTAAGATAATGTGATGATAATTATGAGAGGCTTAGTTTTTCTTAGCAATACTGTGATTTAAGACAATTCCAATTGCTTGGGATAGAAAATGCCATCCATATCCAGAGAAAGAATTATGGAGATTGAATGCAGATCAAAATATGCTATTTTCACCTTTTGTTTATTTTTTCTTTCTTGTGGGTTTTCCCTTTTGTTCTGTTTTCTTTCACAACATGACTAATATGAAAATATATTAAAATGATTATAAATTTGGAGAAATAGAGAAAAAATGTAGAACACCAAATCTGACTAAAATGAATGTTGAAAACTATTTTTACATATATTTGAAAAACATATTATTGAGGAAAAAAATAAAGTTATGTTTCTAGTACCAACAGGGGGGAAAAGATTGCTAAGTATTCTCCTTAAATACTTTGGAAGCTATAATGTAATCCCCATCCTCTTTTGAATGTATGATTAATCTAAATTCAATAAAAAGGAAAGTTTTTTTTAAGAATGTGTAAATCAGAGCTGTCAAATACTAGGCAAACTGAGTTTTATGTGACACTTTATACGTTTATTCAATAAAATAAGTATTTACTACACAGCGGGAGAGAAATATACTCTAATGTAAGATGTGAATCTTTGTACTTTTTACTTTGTTTTAAAAAGGAAAGCATCTTTCCTCTAGCTTTCAACATTTATTCTTTTTCATCAAAGTTATACACCAACTGACTTTTAGCTTCACGCAAACAATATCTCCCCTTCTTGTTAATTTTTTAAATTTAAAAGATACAGGCAGGTGGCTTGGATAGGATTAAAAAAGAATGACAAGAGCTGACAAAATAGAAATAAACAGTTGCTTTTTATGTTCTACTATAATTCAAAAGTAGCTCTTAGGGGGGAAAACCCTGATTGAAATTATTTTTTTCAGGGTGATAATTGTAATGGACACAATAAGGTCTTGCATAATATATATCATATTTCATAAGTAATATTTCCCGGACTATCTCATGCTAAAAGCAATACTTTCTTCACAACTTTTCCCAGTCACCAAGATGTTCCTTTAGCTAAAGTTATTTTTTAAATCCCCTTGGATAAACTGTTTATGAATGTTTTCTTTACCTTTGTCAATAAGTCCAACTTAAGTAAGGTATTAAGGAGTTTCTCGTTTGAATAAAAAGTTGCCTGCTTAACTTTAAAAGCTGCTCTTCTTACATAGGATTAGGTAACAAAGAAATTAGTGCCACTGATACAAAGCTAGGATTTAACACAGAAAAGCAAAGCCTTACAGCATTTGGTTTTACAAATCACTATAAACACAGAGCCATAATCTTAAAGTATTAATCCTTCTTTCAGTGTTGTTTCTAATAGACAATGGGAGAACATCCCAGAAATCACTGCAAAGCACACTACCTGCTAAAGTCTACTTGTTTGCACCTATATCATGCATATAACCCCTTCAACATCAACATGCTCCTTTACTCTTATAAATATCTTAAGCTACACTGAAATAGATACTACTGTGACTCTTAATAATTTTGATTTTTGAGGTAAATTTCTTTATAAACTTTTTATGAAATGAATATGATGCATCGTAGACAATGAAAGCCATTTAAAAAAAGATAATCATTAACAATTTTCTTCTTAATTCAATTTTTTTTTGATAAAGGCTTTTGCCAGTAGTATCTATCTTGAAAAGTACAGTTCATTAAATATGGCCAAACCCTAACAGAAATATGTTTAGACAGACAAAAGGCCAACACAAAGCATAAATTATATTTTTGTTTCTTATGAATAAGTATCATGTTTTAATAAGGGAAGTATTAACATTTCAATCCTGTCAGGTGTCCTGTAATATTTACAGAATAAATACTTCAATACTTATTCATGCCAGAATGAGTCAATGCAACTATTTTATGAAAATTAAAAACAAATAGAATGTCCTGTGATTGCCCTCCCTTTCATACAAAAAGTTAAGGAGATGGCAATCTGATAGCTGAGATTCTGCAATAGATTAAGTCTAGTCTATAAATACTGCCTACTTTGTGTTAATGTATTTAGCTATAACTCACAAAAGCTAATGGGATTTCTGTAATTAATTTTCTGATTAGAGTTTAGATTCATGATTTAACTTCTCTTTTTTTAACAGAGAAAGCATTTCAATTTAAATAAATTTAATCATTATTCATGATATAGAGGAAAGAAATAGTTAATGGACTATAACCATGATAGAGTTAAAATGGAACATATCTTTATTAAATCAGCTATCAAATTAAATCCCTATAATTAGATGCTGATCTATGTAGATACTTTTAAAGTTCTCTTTAAACCCTTTACAACTTCCAAGATTTTGCAAAGTACACTTCAACACATACAAAATTCTCAAAACACATTACTAAATATTGTAGTTTCATTTCAATTATGGTGGTGGCACACAGTTCTAATAGGAAAGAGAATGTAACAATTTATTTGCACTGAGTCCACGCTGTGAGAGTTCATGGTTTTACTTTGTGATGAAAAATCAGTACTAATGAATAGTTGAAAAACATAATTGTGTACTGAGAATGTAGGAATTATTCATTGTTTGAAAAAAAAAACCTAAGGAAAATGGCTATTACTTTTTGCAGATCATTTTTAGTCTAGTTTTCTATTCTAAGAAATGAAACAATCAATCTGCATGCTGAATGATGAAACCTTTACTTTTACAGGCCTTCATTTATCACAAAGAAAAAAATACAGAAAGAAAAAAAATCAATACATGGAGTAGTTTAGACCTGGAAAGGGCTTTCTTAAAGAGAAACCTCAGTCAAGGTTGAAAGAGCAATTAATGCAGGCTCAAAAATCTGGGCCATTCTGTTAGAGTTCGGTTAACATGTGGCAGAAGTAATCATCCACTTGTGAAAATGATTTTCGGTTCATTCTCAAACACCTTTCAGACACTCATGATCCCATTTAACTGACAACAATACAGACTATCTGTGGGCATCATTGCATTCAATGTGAGAACCAATAGGGACCACATGCCCTCAGGCACTTTCAGTCATCACTGCACCACATCCTATGCTGTTTGAATGAAAGGAACCTTTCCTTCACTACATTCCTTCTTTTATTTAACCCCACAAGATTAAGCCTTTTTTTCTCGTTTTTCTTTCTTTCTTTCTTTCTTTTTTTTTGTCTTCAGATAGGGATGAGAAAAGACACTGATTCAAAACAGCACCACAACCTGAACGATAAGGAATCTGGATGCAAATAGTCTCCAGTTAATTTTTCATACATTTTGAGATATGAAGGGAGAGGAGGGTTAGAAACAGATAGAAAGGGTGAAGAGAAATAAATCTTCACCAAACAAGAACACATCTATACAAAATTCTAACATCATTATTATGGAAAGAAATATGATATAAATCAAATTAACATTGTAAAGAATAGTTAAATTTATTCATATAGGTTATCATGTGGAGTTCAATAGTAATATAAACTTATAGATACTCATTCAAAAAGGTCAACTTGCCTGCTTTTCAAAAAATAACCTAATTTTGACACATATATCCATTTAGATAGTTCACTCACTTTTTTTCTCAATAGACCTAACTACAACCATTGCAGCTCCTATTTTTCTCAAATCATTTTAATATAAATCAATAAGGACAATGCTGTAAGAATTCCTCCTTTTAAAAAGTGACCTCATAGAAAGGAAGCACAATCCAGAATATTAACAGAGGCAGACTATCAAGATGAAAACAAAAACAAAATTCAAAATAAAATTTCAAGTGATTCCATATAAGGCAATACATTAAAGAGGCATGGATGGAAAAAAATCTGTATAAATTGCACCACTGAATAACCAAAATAGGTATATAAATGAACTCTGAAAACTGTGTGAGCAGGGGTTTTCATAGATCAAGTGGACCTACAGGCTTATTGACAGAAAAGACCTGAGACCCTGGGAATAGCAACATTCCACGCTACCCATCCCCCAGACAACTACAGCCATCAGCCATCATCTGGGGGAACAACCATTTATGAGATGAGCCTTTGCTTCTGCCTCTGTAGGTGTTAGAGCCCTTGACTTCTTGGCAGTCATAGATTCTGAAGAAGGAGAAATTAAAGATTTCACCACCAAAGTCCTTGGCACTGTCACATAGCTCAATGTAGGAAAGAGACATAGTTTTATTAATAGAAATGACACTAAAGAAACTGTATTACCTTCTGCCTGCTCTTGCAAATTATGCTTTTCCATCAGGAATTAAAATAGAAATCACCTGAATGCATTCTCTTCCTATTTTAGAATGTGAACTTCTTTTTAAAACAGAATAGAATCTAGACTATGAGCTTCTTGAGCAGAGATTGCCTTGCTTTTCTATTTATGTACCTAGAGCTTAGAGTGCTTTGTACATAGTAAGTACTTAATAAATGCCTTTCCATTTATTCATTCATTTATTCACCAACAGATATCCAGGTGTTTTTGGTTCCTGATTTGTTTCACCATTATGTGTTTAGTTATCTGTAATGGGCAAACTCTTAGTATCATAGAGCCCACAATAGATTCCATATATAATGGCTTTTCTGAAAGCTAAACTTTAGAGAGCCTCTTCCTTAAAGAAAAGTCAGAGAACCATCCATAACTACCCCACAATGGGGACAGAGGATACTATGTTGAACACCTGAATAATTGCCTAGATAGATACACTCCTAGGAGGAGGCCTTGGTGATACTGTTCAAATAAAGCTTAAATCAGTATTTAGAAAATTCTCTAAAAGAGTCCAAGAGTATGTAATCCATGGTCCAAATTATACAGAGGCCATAACAGAGCAGTTACATGAGAAATAAATCAACATTTCCAATGGAATCATATTGAGATATGAGACACTATAGGTATCTGAAAATTTAAAGACATACATGTGATATGTAGTCTTAAATAAGACTTGTACACTGATTTAGAGGAGATTTTTATTTGTCCAAAAATACATAGGGCATACATTACACAAGATTTTTCTGAACAAATATGTGTTGTGCATATGGGAGAAGGAGCAGAGAGGGTGAAGAGTGGGAGAAAGAAACAATATACCAAAATTGATTGGTTGCTCATTGCCCTTCTTTTTTGGACAGGACCAAAAGAACACATTACTATGTCAGAGCCAAGTTACACAAGCTCGAAATGCTCTGCCACAGGTTGGACACAAATAGTCCCTAGGAATATCTGGGGTGGATTCACTAACTTTGTGCATCTTATATTTCTTGTGAGCTAATTTCATTCTGCTTTGCTCATTAAGCACAGAACCTTCTCTGATGATGGTCTTCCATACTGGGTACCAATGTTTCTCAAGTCACACAATCAAATCCAAAATTCTTAAGAAAGACCTCGAGAGTGTCCTTATATCGCTTTTTCTGACCACCGAGTGAATACCTGCCCTGTGTGAGTTCTCTGTAAAATAGTCTTTTTGACAAGTGTACATTTGGCATTTGAACAATATGGTCTTCCCAAGAGAGTTGTACTCTACAGCAGAGTTTGAATGCTTTAGTTCAAGATAGGACCTCAGTGTCTGATATCTTATCCTCCCAAGTAATCTTCAGAATCTTCCTAAGATAACTCAAATTCAGTTTTGATTCAGTTTCCAGGCATGGTGTCTACCCTTTGAACCAATGTTCCTTAAATTTCTCTGGGACTCATTCTCCCCATTGGTAAAATAAAAGAAATATATCAGATACTAAGATTACTTCCTCCCTTTTGTATTTAATGACTTTATGACTTCTCAGAGGCTATTAAAAATGACAAAAAATTTATTTTCTAAAACATTAATATTAAATTGAGAGGTTAATTAGGAGAATAGATTAGTTACAGAACATACAGAAGAAAATGTGCATAGTAGCTTAGTGCTCAACAAACCCAATGATTACAGCTACTGGCGTTACAGTTTGTTATTTGACCAAAATTTTGGGGGAAATTGGAATGTAGTCTGATAGAAACTAGGCATGAACCTATATCTTCACACCATATACAAATGGGTACCTGGAAATGAAAGATCACATCATAATTAAATTAGTGGGATAAAAAAGAAATTAAAATTTTCAGATTAAATACACAGGAAAAGTTCACAAATAAGGGATATAAAGGATCAGAGAATATAAAATGACAACTTTGATTACTTAAAAATATTTTATACAAGAAAGCTAAAATTTGTGGGGAATCAGGTACCTGTAAATATAGTCTTTGCAGCAAGTTTATTTGATAAAAATCTTACTTCAAAGACATATTAAAAACTGTAAGAGTCATTTCCTAAGTGATAAATGGTTAAAAGGTGTAAATATGAAGTTTGAGAAGAATAAATCTTAGATATCAATTGTCATACAAAATGTTCTGAAAAACCAATAATTAGAAAAAGACAAATTAAAGCAATTTTGGGGTTCTACCTCAAACCCACCAGATTGGCAAAGTTAGCCAAAAAAAAAAAAAAGAAAAGAAAAATGACAAATGACAAATACTGGAGGTTCTGTAGAAAACAGACACATAGATACACTCTTGATAAGGCTGTGAATTAGTATAATCTAGATTGAAAAGCAATTTAGATTTATCTTCCATAACATTAGTAGGCCTATACTTCTAAAGAGAGCAAAGAAAAGAAAAAAAATACTTCATATTTGCAAAAATATTTACAGCAGTCATTTGTGATGACAAAGAGACTATCAACTAGGGAAGTAGATGAATTATGTAATATGTAATTATGTAATTATGTAATATGAATATAATGGAATACTACCATGCTATAAGAAATGAAGGGGTGGGCAGCTAGGTGGCGCAGTGGATAGAGCACCAGCCCTGAAGTCAGGAGGACCTGAGTTCAAATCTGGTCTCAGACACTTAACTAATTGTGTGACCCTGGCCAAGTCACTTAACCCCAATTGCCTCAGCAAAAAACAAAAAAAAGAAATGAATGATACAGTTTCCGAAAAAGCTAAGAAGACTTATATGAACAGATACAGAGTGCAGTGAGCATTAACAAGTAACAACAACATGGTAAAGACAAATAATTCTAGAATACTTTACAACTCTTATCAAATGGCCAATTATGATTCCAGAAGATGGATAATGAAACATGCTATCCATCTTCTGACGGAGAGATACAAATTAAAAAATATACATTTTTGAACATGGCTAATGTGGAAATTAATTTTGCTTTCACTATGTAGATTTGTCATTGAAGTTTTTTTCCCCTTTTTTCCTAGGAGGAGGGGCAAGTGAAGAGGGAAAAATTAGTCATGTGTAGAGAAAAGAACTGAATAACCTGAGTGAAAATTGAAACTTTTTTTTTTTACTTTACACTTTTTTCACAACATGGCTAATGTGGAAATACATTTTGCAAGACTTTATAGTTACAATGAACATCATATTTCTTATCTGTTCAATGTGTAGAGAAGGTAGGGAGGAAGGAAGAGTACTTGAATCTGAATTTTTTTTATTTCAATAGCTACTCTTTACAGAAATGAAACTTTTTCTTTGATAAGAGGCAAAATAATTCTTACCTAATTTCAGACCTATTAAAATATTAATTAACATCAAGAAATAAACTTAGCAGAGCTAGATGCTAAGAACTTTTGTTTATATTTCAGAAAGAATTTATTTTAGCAGGAATTTTTTACATGTTACTGTTAAGATTAAATTTTTTTTAAATTAACTGCTAGAACCAGGAGATCATTGTACATGGCAACAACAATATTATACAATGATCAATTCTTTTGAACTTGACTCTTTCCAACAATAAGGTGACGAATGCCAGTTCCAATGATCTTGTGATGAAGAGAGCCATCTACACCCACAGGGAAGACTGTGGGAACTAAATGTGGACCACAGCATAACATTCTCACTCTTTTTTGTTGTTGTTCGCTTGCATTTTGTTTTCTTACTCATTTACTTTCCTTTTTGATCTGATTTTTCTTATGCAGAAAGAGAATTATATAAATATGTTTACACATATTGAATTTAACATATTTTAACATGGATAACATATATTGGATTGCTTGCCATCTAGGAAAGAGAGTGGGGGGGAAGGAGGGGAAAATCTGAAACTCCAGGCTATGCAAGGATAAATGCTGAAAAATTTCCTTGCATATATTTTGAAAATAATAGGCTTTAAAAACCAAAATAAATAAATAAAAACCATAAAATATTAACTGTTAGTCATACTTTTCCTTTTTTAACTTAATTTTTATTTTTTTTTAAACATCAGAGTAGTTGTTTATTTATTTATTTATTTATTTTACTGTTGACTATTGTTACAGTATTGTTACTGTGTACAATATTCTCCTAGTTCTAGTAACTTTACTTTGCATCAGTTCATATAAATCTTCCCAGGTTTTTCTGAAATCATCCCTTTTGTCATTTCTAACAACACAACAGTATTTTGTCACAATCATATGTTATAACTTATTTAGCCCTTCCCCAATTGATGGTAATCTCCTCACTTTTCAATTTCTTTCCACTCCAAACAACAGTCTATAAATATTTTTTACATATGGGTATTTTTTCTTTTTCTTTGATCTCTTTGGAGTACAGACCAAGTAGTAGCATTTTAGTCAAAAATGTGTACAGTTTTATAATCCCTTGAACATAGTTCCAAACTGTTTCCCAGAAGAATTGGACCAGTTCATAACTGTACCAACAGTGTAGTAGTATTCCTACTTGTCCATAACCCCTCCAGAATTTGACACTTTTCTTTTCTGTCATTTTAGTCAATCTGATGGGCATGAAGTTTTATCTCAGAATTGTTTTAATTTGCATTTCTTTAATCAATAGTGATTTGGAGCATTTTTTTTTTCATATGACTATTGAGACCTTTGATTTCTTCTTCTGAAAACTGTTCACAGTACTTGGTCATTTGTCAACTAGGGAGTAGCTCTTATTTTTTATATATTTGGCTTAGTTTGATATATATTTAAGAAACGAGGCATTTATTAGAGACATTTGTCATATTTCCTTCTTACTTTCCTGTTTTCTTCTATGTTTGGCTGCATTTTGTTTTTGAAAAACAAACCTTTAGAATTCTTGTAATAAAAATTATTTATTTTGCTTCCTATGATCCTTGCCATCTCTTAGTCATGAAGTCCTCCCCTATCCATAGATCTGAAAAGCAAAATTTTATGTGCTCTATAATTTGCTTACTTTATCACCTTGTCTGTCTAAATTTTGTACCCATTTCGAGCTTGTCTTGGCATATATGATATTACATACTGATCTATGTTTAACTTCTGATAGACAACTTTTAAATATGCTCTTTCTCCATAAATGGCTAGGATACTTTAATGCTGTCATCTCTTCCTGGCACTTTAAAATGAATAACTCTATAAAGTTTGACATACAAATTTTATATATTATTGCCCACCGATAAATGCAGGCACTCACATAATGCAAACACATGAATGTCTCCTATGCATCTGTCAAAACAAGAGCATAAGAAAAGAAAATGCAGAAAATAATTAAGACATTAAAAATATCTGGTAAAAATTTCCATAAGAAAATGCATTTACTTATAACCCAGGGAAAATATAATTATTGTAAATATGCTTTGCAGCTAACTTTCATGCTTTGCATCACAATCTACTAGAAACTTTAGCTTACTTCAAAGTTCAGACTAGGCTCTAACCTGTCTCCTGATCTCCTGACTTGTATCTCTAACTTCTATTGAACATCTCAAGTTGGATATCACTTAGGCAACTTAAACTGGACATGTCCAAAATTGAACCCCTTACCTTTCCTCCTAACTCCCACCTCTCTGTGTTTTCTAACGTTTTAATACTGTAAATACATCACCATCCACCTAGTCACTTAGATTGAACTTGGGGTATCACCTTCCATTCAAATTTGTTAAATCCTGTTGATTTTATCTTTATCACATCTTTCATATAAGCCCCTTTCTCTCTTTTGACACAGCTATAATCCTGGAATAGGTCCTTCTCACCTCATTCCATGGCCATTGCAAATAGCTTGTTATAGGACAGCTGTTATCCCAGAAACCTCTTACTTCAGGTTTAATATTAGGGTGAAATGAGGTACTCATGGATTCTACAACAAAGGAAATTTACTTTGCCCAAACACAAATAGAATGACCTCTAAGTTCTCTGGACATAGCTTCCCTCATCTCCATCTGGAAACATAACTGGACAGTATATCATCAGGGTTGATAGCTCAGGAGATCTCATGCATCCACCAAATCTGAGAGGCTATTACAATAGCCTTCTGGTTTTCCTGCCTTAAATCACTTCCCACTCTAGTTTACTCCCCACTCAGCTGTCAAACTGCTTTTCCTTAAATACAAGTCTATGTCATTTGGTAAACTCCAGTACTGTTCTCTAACTTTTAGGATCAAATATATAATCCTGACATTCAAAACTCTTCATAATCTGGCTCACAATGTACTTTCTTCATGTACTTTCTGATTAAGTGACAGTTTTTTTTGGCTGTTCCTCACTTTGGACACTTCATTTTCCAAATTTCCAGGAATTTTTACTGTTTGTCACCCATGGCTACGATTTTCTCCTCTCATCTCTATTTCTCTAAGTCCTAGATAAAATTTCATCTTTTACAATAGTTTTTCCCAATCCATCTTAATAGCACTAACTTGTCTCTCCTTATATTCTCCAATTTATCTTATATAGAGCTTGTCCCTTAAAAATTATTTGCATGTAGTCTCCCCATTATATTGAGAGCTCCTTAAGAATAGGGACAGTTTTTAGTTTTTCTTTGTATCCCTAGCACTTAACTCAGTGCCTGCTAAAAAGTAGGAACTTAATGTTTTGACAAAGAACCAAATGACTTCAGTGTCACCTTTTGCAATGAGGATTTTTCCTGTTTTTACCCAGTTGTTAGTTCCTTACTTCCCAGTAAAGTTACCTTGTGTATAATATATCTATGTAGTGTACATTTGTGAATTTACATTGTTTCTGCCACATACAATGTAAGATCTTTGAGGACTCAGATGACCAGTTTTGGGTTTCTATCCTCAGCACTTTCCACAGCTTCTGGCTCAGAAACAACTGCTATGGCTGGAGTCTTCAGAAAGCCCTCCATGTGTGCTAAGTCAAAGATATATAGGCATAGAGTAGGATGGACTTTTCTGAGCAAGTGTTTCTGTGGGTATTTGGAAGGAAGAAAAAAGAAAGAGGAAAAGGGAGAGAAGGAGAGAAAGAAGGAAAAATAGAGGGGAATGGAGAAGGAGAAACAGAGAGGGAAGGGCAGAGACAGAGAAGATGAGAGAGATGGAGGGAGAAGGTGAGGGAAAGGAGGAGAGAGATGGAGAGAGAGAAGATAAATGTGAGAGATAGAGGAGAAAAGAGAGAGGGAGAGATAGAATGAAAGGGAAAGGGATTGGAAGAAAGGAAGGAGAAGAAGAGGAAGAGAGGGAAGAAGAGGAGGAGAGGGAAGGAGGGAGAGAAAGATGGAGGAGGAGATTAATGGATCCCACAGTTTCCTGATTTCTATCTCTTCCTCACATAAAGTAATTTTATTCCTTGTTAAATGGAAGACTTTAAATAATTTTTTAATAGAAATACTTTTTTCAGAATATTCACAGGACTCTTGAGCCAAATCCATTACTGATGGACTTTCTGGCACTGGATAGTTCTTTGTCTTATATTTCTTAACTTTAAGAGAAATTAAATTTTAAAAAGTCTTAAATTCCTTATCATTAAAAGAGACAAAATATATGAAATCACTGTGAAACTTGTAAAGCATTATACAAGTGATAATTACTAATATAGAGAAAGAAAGTTTTTAAATGAACTTTTTGAAGATCAAAAGATATCACTTAAATCTTATTCAAATATCCTTGTTGTTTATAAATAAACCATACCACTTCCATACCACAAAAATGATGTTATTAGTGTTATTCTTTCCTCATATTTCATTTATTAAGGATTTCTTAAAAATTGTATTAGTTTCAATTTTTGCTTTTAATTCTAATTTTAAAATTTCTACTCTAGTCCATAGAAGTGGGTATTAGAATTTCCTAGATAGCCAATGGAGGACAAACTCTAGATGATCCTCTCAAACTGGAAAGATTTTGAGTTCAATAGTTGCAAAAAATTAATTATTGATACTAGCAAAACACAGAAATGCTCAGGACTAACAAGTTGGATGCAAGGTGATGAATTCTTTGTAGTGGGAGTGGTACATGGAAATCTTAAACTTGATACATGCTTGGGAGTCAGGAGGCATTTATTTTAGCCCCAATTTATTTAGTACATGCCTCGACTCACCTCTGTCAAGTTATTTACTCTCTTTCCAGCCTCAGTTCTACCATGTCTTCTCAGTTCTCATTATAAAAATAAGGAGTTTGGATTATTATAATGTTTTTCATCAGTGTTAATGAGGGGTTCTACTTTATATTTTCAATAGTTTGAAATGGAGCAGAGTCATAGGTAGAGAACTACTTTTTTCAATGTAGGTCAGCACCTTCCTTGCATCTCATAACCTAAGTTGCCTATGGCCAAAAGTTTAATTCATTTGTCTGGCATCACATAACATATGTTAGAGGCTGTACTTGAATCCAGGTCTTCCCAGATTCAACATCAGCTATTTGGGAACTATCCCATGCTGCTTTTTTTTTTAAAATCAAAATAAATTAATATTACTTTGTTTTTTAAAAATTTTCCTGCAATTTGAGATAACTATAAATAGTGTGGCATGTCATTGGGTAGAGTCAGAGTTAACAATCCCTGCTTTAGCTTGTATGAAAGTGTGTATTTGCTTCAAAGGATGCTTTGACTAATACCCATGTAGGTTTCTAAGATATTATGAATGGTAGATTAGAGATATCAACCACCCAAGAATTTAATTCAGCACATATTCTCCACTAATGGGGTAAAGCTCTTTTCTCTTTGTCATTAGTGACGTGTTAGGGGGAAAGGGTTCAGAATATCAAAGTATTTTAAAATTAAGAAAGAAAAATTAACCTTTTTGCATCATGGGCCCTTTTAGCAGTCTAGTGAAATTTATGGATCCTAAATGAGAATAACAATTTAGACATTATAATAGTGATATAGAAGAGAAAAGATAAAGATTACATTGCAAGTTTCTTCATGTAATGTGGGAGGTAACAGTATGCATGACTAATTTAGGGGAGTGGGTGGGTTACTCATGAAACTCAAAGCACTTTATATAAGAAGCTTTTTTTGTTTGTTTATTACATGGTATAGTTATATACTTTTCTATACACACTTTTATATATTTTTCTTATATATGAGTAAATCTCTGTATATAAAAAAATCAAACCAACAATCAGGATGCTGTCACTATAAAATTTACACAAAAATTCATTTTTGGTGTGCCTTTTGGCATAGTGTTCATGCTGAACATATAAAATATGCAAATAACAACAAAAACAATTAAATCAAGAGAGCTCATGGAAACTATACTTCAAGATTGTCAACTTATTTTAAATTCTTAAATATCAGATTTAATCCATAATTATAAATGTAATCAGATATTTCTGTAATCCAGATCAAATCTTTAATTATTCGTATACTGGTAACAGAAGGCAATGAGTCTTAATATTAATTTAATGAAATTTCTTGACAAGTTTGACAAGTCCAAAATGAGCCACTATTTCACCTTTCTTTAACAATTTTCTGCTTCTTTTTGTTTTGAAGTATCACAAGTTTTTCTATGAAGATTTCTTCATTCTACTTAAAAAATGCTTCAATAGTGCCACCTTCATTACCATATGCTGTACTTTTTTTCAGCTAGTTGTAGAAAGCATTTTGAGTCTGGGGAATGCCAGAGCCATCTACTGGACAAAACACATTAGTGCTGATTATATATATCTGACTTTGCATCTTGGGATAGGGTTTGGTCACATTTACACTGTAAGGTGTCCATAAACAAATAATAGGACTCTCTCAAAAGATTTCAGAAACTAGTTGGATTGAAGATTGATTTAATATCCAGTGCCAGGACTGGAGGGTCTCAAAATAATATTCTACACATGCTTTTAAAAATAAGTATAAAATATTTGGAGTTAATGACAAAGGTAGTATTAATGCTAAATTCCCTGAAAATAAATCACAATTCAAACAATTCAAATTTCATATTTTCAGAGGAGTTATTCATATAACAAGCAGACCAATATTTTAATGTGAGATTTCATGTTATAACAATATTAATGTAAACCAGACCATTTTCCTTTTAAAAATTATGACCTTGAGTTATAGTCACATTAGCCACATCCATTTTATAAGATGATTGGTTAAAAATAAATTTTCCTTTTTTACTAAAAGATTACATAGACAATGGCATAATTATGCCCAAACAATGTTTGTAAAATATGGGACCTGAAGTGGGGCCTTAAGGAAACAAACTGGAAGTTTTTGTTGCTAGGTAAATTTCTTTACTAACTACAAAGTCCAGCTAATTCAGCAAATACTTTTTATAGTATCTTCAAAGATCATGAAAGTTTTATAAAAGAAATCCTTAATAATAGTTAACATTTGTATAACTGGCTTACTATGTGCTAGCTACAGTGTGCTTTACAAATATTATCTCTTGATTCTCACAACAACTTTAGGCGGTAGGTGCTTCTTTTACTTCCATTTTAGAGATGAAGAACCTGAGGCAAATAGAGAAAATGACTTTTATAGCAGGCCTCTGAAGCTGGCTATGAACTCAAGTTTCCTTAACTCCAGTTTCATTTGCATATATACTAATTTCTATTGAAGTCTCTTCATAAGGTATCTACTAAGATTGTTAAAGACCTTAGCTTAGAAAGGCCATAGTCTCCCACTGCATCCAGAGCCATCTCTGGTGGTCCTGATTATATCTGACCACTGGACCCAGATGGCTCTGGAGAGGAAAATGGGGCAGGAAACCTTGAACAGCCCTCCCTCACTTAACTCCAATTCACCTGCACATCACGGCATCATCTCCCTGATGTCATGGTCCCCTTCAAGAACTAAAGACAAACAACAGCTAAGAGTAGTTCCTCAGAACAAAATGAAAAGAAAAAAATGCCGGTTGAAATGCAATAGTTAGTACAAGGTAAATAACATTTAACCATAGCTTTCTTAGCCTTTTTATAGTTTTAAAAACTAACCATATAAGTCAAAAACACAATGGAATAGAGTTGAAAAGCTATTCATTTTTCAGTAAGGGGAATTATCAAGTGAGATAATTTTTGTATTGCCTTAGTAATGTGACCAGCACATAGTAGATGCTTAACAAATGTTTTTCCCCTTATTCTCCCCTTCATAAGAAGGGCAATTTTTCATAAAAGCTTTTCTGAAATTCAATACTGTGGCATAGAGGATAAGACTGCTGGTTTTGGAATTCAGATCCTGCATCAGAAATTTTAGCTATGTGATTCTGTGTAATTTATTTTGACTTTCTGAGCTGTGGTTTCCTCCTTTGTAACAGTTGCAGGCTGTATTTAATGATCTCTAAAATGACTTTGAGCTCCAAATCTACAATCCTGTAATCCAATGTCTATTTGGAGATACCAGGATGTCAATATCACCGTTAACGCAGTTCATCCCGTTACTGGCATGTACACTTAGTCCCTTCATTGAGAGGAGAGAATAACGAGAAACTGATCAATCTGATGAAACAAAACTGAACGATACAATAAATTGTTGGGATTTTCTTCCTTTTTGTGCACTTTGTTTCTATGAGAATGTGTTAGAACATTAATTAAGTCAAGGTAGCTAGAGTAGCCCCTCAAAACTCTGGTGAGGAGCAGGGAAGGCTAGTTTTTCTGAATAGGCTCTACAGATGCCTCCTTCTTCTGCCTTCTACTCTTGCCTTGTCTGATTTAATTAATAATGATGATGATGATGATGATGATGATGATGAAAGAATAAAAGAAAGGAGAAGGCAGAAGGAAAAAGAGGAAGAAAAGGAAGAAGAAATAAAAGGGATATTTATTATAAGAATATATACATATAGTGCATATATGTGTATATATGTAACATTTTGATTTTGCAAAGTAATTAACAAGCTTTATCTTATTTTATCTTTTTACAACCCCCAGAGGTAGGTGCTAATTATCCTGACTTTATAGATGTGGGAACTGTGGCAGACAGAGATTAAGTGAATAGCTCAGGATCTCACAGGTTGGAAATGTCTAATTCAGATGCTGGCTTCAGATCCGATTGTATATCCACTGTGTCAATTAGCTGAGACTCTCAAACACTTTCACTAAATTGGTAACTCAACTATTCAATTTCATTTACTGGCACTTCCCTTCTGGAGATATTGGAATGACTAATATTTTTATCTCTCTGGGGATCTTTGCTCACCCTTCCTTCATCACTCTTATCCTTTAACCTTCCTTCATCACTCTCATTGCTCTTTCTTTTACCCTTCCTTCATCACTCTTACTCTCCTTCCCTATCTCAGGTGCTTAATAATAATACAAAAACCTTTCTTTATGTGAGGTTAACTTTGTTCATTTTTTTATTTCTTAATATCTATTGATTTTGCCTTATTTTATTAATAAGATTTTAATTTCTCTCACTTCCAATCCCTTCTCTGTGGATTTTTTTTGTTTTTATCAAACAATATTCATACACAAGAAAAACAAATTTGTATATTTGCCATATCCTAAAATGTATGTCTCTTTTTGCACTTAAGTAAAGGTCTATGGCAATTAATATTAATGACCATTTTGCTTCTATTGTGCCAATATAACAACAATAATAATGACTAACATTTATACTGCACTTTAAGGTTTCAAATTTCTTTCAATATATTATCTCATTTGATGTTCACACATTCTCTGAAATAGATGCTAATCCCCAATTTATGGATGAGGAAACTGAGACTGAAAGCAGTTATGTGATTTTCTTAAGGTCACACCGTGTCTTAGAAAGGATATAAATCCAGGTTTTATTGACTCTAAATCAGTACACTATCCATTGCTCCCAAAATATCTTACAAAACAGACTGAGGCAGCAGAAATGTGACATCAGCAGCAGAGAAGTGGGGTCAGCAGCAGAGAGGTGGGGTCATCAGCAGAGAGGTGAGGTCATCAACAGAGAGGTGGGGTCAGCAGCAGAGAGGTGGGGTCAGCAGCAGAGAGGTGGGGTCAGCAGCAGAGAGGTGGGGTCAGCAGCAGGGAGGTGGGGTCAGCAGCAGAGAGGTGGGGTCTGCATCATCTGTGATCTCTAGCTCTGAGTAAGCATCAGCCCTTCTTCCACACTGAGAGAATCTGCAGGCAGTAGTTAAAAGGGGCTGATGACTATATGGGCTATTTGCCATCACAAAGAGCACAGTTGCAAATATTTGAGTATACACAGGATTTTACTATCCATTGTTTTTGTGTTCTGACCAAAGGGTAGGATTCCTGCCTATTGCTATAAGCAGGTGAGGAGTAGGTGAAACAAACAAAAAAAGGGAGGGGGATCTTTTTTAACCCCCTCCTCATGTCAGGAGTTGAACAATGCAATCCTTAAGCAGGCTCCTCAGACACCAAGGGGGCTGCCAACCTTATAGCCAGGGCTGCATGCAGGGTTGTCACTACAGCTCTCAATATATCTATACCTCTTGCTTCAGTCACTAGCCTATTCCCACAGGCCTTTGTGGTAGGTAAAATAGTAGGATAATAAAAAAAATAAACTAGATGCATAGTAAAATAACAAAATTATAAAATTACTGATTTATAAAATAACAAAATAAAGAAATAGTAAAATGGTATGGGTGTTACTTTTTGACCTGCATGTAAATTGGACTTAAGTGATGCAGTTGGCCAAAGTCATCAGCCTTACTCTCTGTTTCAGAGCCCAGTGCCATCGTCAACTGGCACCGGTTCTGGATGGATGTAGTAGATGGCTTTGGCATAATGGGTATCTAAGAGCTCTTAAGTCCAGACTCTAAGTGCTCCACATCCTTTGCCTCTGACACCTTCATGGCCCACTGAAACACAATATTCACATTTGTTTATTCTGCCATGAAAACTGCTTGAGATAGACACCCCCCCCCCAACTCCCTGACAGGTTTGAGAACTGCTGGTTACCTGGTTAGCTCCTTTGCCAAGAGGGTTTTCTGGGTGTGAAGCCACAGGTGAGAGCTGTGTAGAACGTGGATACCAAAGGTAGAAAGCAGCCCTGAAAAAAGCTCAGCAGCCTTCATATTAGAAGTACTAGTCCTCGCTGACCCTCACAGACCCTGACCTCCTTAGAGTATGTACTCATTAGTAGCATCATTGGGTTAAAGAATATAAATATTTTAGTGACTTTTCTAGCCTATTTTTAAACTGTCTGCCAGAAGATTGAACCAATTCCCAGCTCCACCACTATATTAGTCACTGACTAATACCAATATTGTACTTTGTGCATTTTGATGCTTGTCTTGAATTTTGAGAGTTTGCATGTTTTCTTTACAAAACTATTAGTATTCTATGTCTCAATCCCCTTTCCTCAAGGAAGGACTTGTGTTTCAGGCTGTTTTATAAACCGCCTAAGTTCTTGGGCACAGAGAACAACAGAGGGTTTTAGGAACAACACCTAAAGCCTTACCTAGAATTGCCTAGGTTCTACTTCAGTTCTGTCACTGACTTGATGAGTAATTCAGAACAAGTTATTTAACCTCAGTTTATTTCTATATACTTTATAATTATATATCATTATTTATTATTTATAATATATAATTGCATAAAATACAAAAATTATAAATTATTTCTATATAAATGACAAAATGTTAGGAACTGAGTATATAGTACTTCAAATTTGCAAATAACTTTTTATACAGATTTCATTTGGGAAAGGTCTTATAGGCATCATTAACCCTGTTTTATAAATGAGGAAACTGAAGCTCCATCATATTATAGAATCAGAGAATTGCCAGGAGAAACTCAGAGATTAAGAGGTGGGACTTGAATCTAGGCTTTCCTGATTTCCACACCAACTATCTATGTACGATGGGCAGCTGGGGGGTACAGTGTATGGAGCACTAGCCTGCAGTTGGGAATATCTGAGTTCTACCCTGGCCTCAGACACTTACTAACTATGTAACCCTGGACAAGTCACTTATTTCTGTTTGCCAAAGTTTCCTCATCTGTAAAATGAGCTAGAGAAGGAATTGGTAAACCACTCCAGTATTCTTGCCAAGAAAACCCCAAATTGGGTCATGAGTCAGACACGACTGAGTCTCTATGGACTACACCATATTGTCTTTCACAATGAACAATTAAAAGTTATTTGTTTTTTAATCAGCTAATTGCTGAACAAGCTACATGGCACAAAACAATCAGCTTGACTTAATTTTTCATCATACTGTGTGATTTGGAGAGTAAGTTGATAGAATGAACTTATTTAGCATATCACAGACATAATCACAAATTCTATAATATATTTCCTTTAAATCAGCAGGCTCAGAGCAACAGATATATAGATGCTTTCTGGAAAACACAGTTATATTTTTAGAAAAATTTCCTAGATCTAAAAATATTTAAGAAATGTTATTTCAAAATATTCACTACTATCTGAATTTATTTAAATATACATTTCCATGTATATAAAGGTATATGGTAATTTTAATATGTGCCTCTTTCAAAAAATTAAGGAAAATAGGTTTCATCTATACCAAGGCAAATAAAGACATCTTGTTATTGGATTATGGAAGTTATTAATCACAGTGTAAATAAAAGATAAATTATTCTCTTTCCTTTTGCAAATTTGACCATAGTGCCCTCAAGTGGATAATGATATTATCAACAAGAGAGAGAAACAACAATTTTGCTATGTATCCTGGCATATTCATGTATGACCCCTTTTTTTTGTGAAGGTTAACTAAAATTCCATCTGTCCCAAGGAATAAAGATCACTAGTGACAGAGCACAGACTCAATTTGGGTTCCCTGATTCCAAATCTAGCCATCTTTTTACTACATGCTGACTTCTTTTTCTTCTTTGAGCATCCAGATTTGTGATTTTATGACTAGAGAATCTCCCAGGGAGGAACTTTTTTTCAGTGTAGATCAATACCTGCTCTATAACATATCATCTAAAAGATGTTTCCGGGACACTAAACAATTTGTAGCAGTCCTTGACTATTACATTGAGTCATATGGACTTTATTTGGTGGAAAATGAGCAAGCATTATAGTTCATTAAAGGTAGTATACATCAAAGACAGAATTTAAACTCAGGTCCTCCTGACTCAGATCTCTATCCTCTACAATATCCTGTTTCTTATCATACTCCTTAAGAGATTCAAATGCATGCAATATACATATAAATATGCATGCAAACACATACATGACTATGCATATGTTGTGTATACAAGTATGCACACACTTATATGTATGGATATATATTTATATTTATTATATTTGCATATACATAAAATATGCATACATATCCATATATATTCTGAATAATTCTGCTCTGCTCTATACATATTTAGTTCTAATTCTGTCCCTCACATAGGAGTAGAACATTTACATGTATATAATGTATACAGAAAGATAGATCAATATATGCATAACTAAAGATAAACTGAATGTAGATATCCATAGACAGTTATTTATCAATACATATATAGGGCATATTATTCTATATAGAAAAATTTATAGTCACCTAGCTATGTCTATCTATAAATATCTATAGATATTCCATCTACTTCTAGATCTAGTTCAGTCTATCTATTTTTATATGTGTATATATATATATGTATATCTCTATACACACATGCATTTGTTTATATGTACACACATGTGTACACCCACATATAATAAAATCTCCATGTATGTAGTTATGGTGGTATAAGGGGTTATATGTATGAGGAGTAGTATATCTAAGAATGAATATATATATATATATATATTTATGTATATATATATTTATGTATATATATATATATATTTATGTATATATATATATATGAATACATGTATATATTTAGGAATTTTATATTTCTAATCACAAAATAGAGGCTAAGATGAATAATGATAAGGCTACCATTGATTATATATATATATATATATATATTTATTATATAATTTATTTATCACTGGGAAACTATAGCCACTTAGTGTTCTTAAGAATGTTATTTTAATAACTGAATATAGTAGTGTCTCATGATATGGGATCTTGTTTGAAGTTTCTTTATATTTAGTTTAGGGTACAAGCTACACTAGAAATTTTTCTATACTGAATTCTAGATGTAAATGTATATATGTGGATAAGAAATTTGATTTTCTAGGTATAGTCTAATTCTATTACATGCACTTCAGGGCACTGTCCAAATCATTTTTCTAGTTTTGGAAATAATTCTCAAAATAAATAAAACTTAATAAGAAAATGAGTTCATTTATAATTTTTCATTACAGCTGGACTCAACTTCCCTCTGCCCCATCAATATCTTAAAATTGCAACAACTGCTTATAACCATAATGCATGACATATATTTTTTGAAAATAATTTAAAGTTAGAGATAGCTGAAATACTGACTTGAGGGTCAAGATGACTTAGATAAAATCTGTTCTTGATTTTCATGTTCTGTTTTTTTTTCTTTTCCATTTCTTGCTTAGTAACTCTCTCTTTCCATCTCTCTCATTCATTTCAAGTGTTATATTCTTTTTCACTACTAACCCTTCTTGCTCTGTAAGGCATCTATGCTTCAAATTTGCATACCCCTTCAAATTAGTAAGTACAAATGATAATGTTTAATTGGCACAAAGTTATGATCTGTGGTATCTCTACATATATGATGAAACCTGTGAATATAATGTAAGTGAGTATATAAAGAAATATGCCTTTGTGACTTCTGTTCCTTAAAACATACATTTCTTGCATGAAATACTTGGAATAATCACGTGCTATTTTATGCCAATTAACAAACTGCTAACATGTCATGTTAATAAAAAAAGCAATTGACCTGAATAGTGGGGCTAATTAAATGGAATAAGATAATTAAACGATTCTCAATATGTAATCAAAAATTATGGCTGGAAGTGTTTCACAATGTTGTCTTTTTGTTTTCAAGTATCGGCTTATCTGCAGAATTCTAATCAGGGTATCCATATGCATGAAAGACAGATCCAGCACAGATGTTAATTTGTTACATGATAGAAATCAGGTGTTCAATTACAAATAATAGGGTGTACCAAGGAAAGTCCAAGATTTCCATTTCTCAGGACACATGCACTTCAACTGATAAGTGAATATAAAGCATTCATATGGGTATGACACAGCAACGTGCTCAAGTGCTGTGCAAGGCACATTCAGCTACTTCATTATCTTCATTAGGCAATGCTCACATCACTGGCCTTTGTATTACATGATTTCCCACTAATTTAGGAATGTGAAGAGGTACTGTTCTGATAGCTGAAACTCGGGGTTTTAAAAGGATGTTTTCCCCCCTCAATTCACACAATAAACTTTCAAGCATTTTTTATATAATTTCAAGACTGTTAACTGATCTAACATTAAAATAACCCATTTTTTTTATTTTACAAAGTTGACATTTCATGCAAATTGGCTCTATCATAATATACCTAAAGTTTTAAAATGTACATGTCCATTTTAATAATGCCTCTCAGGATAGTATCTAAAATAGCTAAAGGAATATCAAGTATCCACCCTACATCAAAGAGGTTATGTTGAGTTACATTTCATGTTGTTCAAACAATGACATTACTTCAAAATGGTGCTATCAAAAGTCATGTTATCTGAAAGCTATTTCTAGGGAAAATTCTTCACAATTATGAAAGGATGAGCAAGATCAATTTTATGGCAAGGTGACATAAGCTTTCCTAAATTCAAACTATATTTTGTGTATTTTTCATGATCCAGATCTTTAGGAGTTAGCTTGCTTATTTAAAAAATTAGGTCTTCAATTTTGGTTTCCCATACAAATTTCTTAAAAGACATTTCTTTGCATTCAACATTTCCAGTTGAAACTTACATGGCACCTTTAGTGAAGACTAGATTAAGTTATCACATAACTTTCCTGGTCCAACTATCAACATCAACAAAAGATCATAAAAAGATAGCATTTTGAACCAAGAACAACCCAAATTCAATCTTTCTTACGTAACAACTAAAAAAAAGGGAACATGATTTTGGAAAGTTAGAATATATCTGAACTATCTGCAATCATCCTGATGGATCTTCTTAAGAGTTATGAGTACAGTAATGATTAAACATATACTTCACAGACCAGAAAAACTCAGGGCTGGAAGGAAACCCAGAGAGCACCAAATCTACTCTCCCCATTTTATAGAGGAGACAGGTTTAGAGAGGGGGAGCAATTTGCTCATGATAGTACAGCAAGTAAGTGAGAGAACTAAGACACAAACTCATGTCTTTTGACCCTAAATCCAAATCTTTTACCACAATGTCATGCTCCTTTTCTTCCAATGGGAATTCCAATAAGTAAAGGTTGTTCAAATGACTTGACTGAAATGATGACAGGTGACAACTTAGAGCATTTCAAAAAGCCAATATATAGAGAAATCATTTTGACAGTAAATGTAGTAATATAGGTACCTGAAATTATTTGTACTTATCATATGTTTCAAAACATTTCTATTTGGATGTGTCTACTTGACATGGAAATGACTTTAAAGACAAAGAATATGCTAAATATTCTCCTGAGAGAGACAAAGAATTTGAAGCAATTGGTTGTAGATTTAAAAAAAAAAGAAAATACTAAATAGGCATCTGATGATCTTGCTTAGATTTACTCCTAGGGATCCAGAGGTGGTGGTCCACACCTGTAATTTACACTTTCAGGAAGGCTAAGACTAGCAGAACTCATGCAGTTCTAAGTTGCAATAAGTTAAATCAACTGGATATACTCACTAAGACTTGCATTCATATTGTGAATCTCAAGAGAACAAAGGGCTGTCAGGTCACCTAATGCATGCAAACCAAGCCAGGTTGGAAACCAAGTTGGTCAAAACTCTTGTGCTGATGGAGTAGGCTCATGTAAGTAGCCTCTGCATTTCTAGCCTGGGTAAGATAAGAAGGCATGGTCTACCAAAAAATAAATGAAAAAGAAATAATATAGAATATTCATTGGGGATAAGTATTGGACATATTCTATTGGCATATGGAGTAACCAGTAATGTATCTGGCAATGGATGTCTGTACCTTGTCTGCCAGTCATAGTTTTAGTTGTCTAGAATGCTAAGAGATTGCCCACTTTTATGCAGCCAAGGAGAGAAATACTTATAATGAGTATAAATTTAAAAAGACTATTGTGTAGGTAACTCCATTTTCTGCAACATTAAGATGATGGACAAGTAACTATGTTCCATGAAGAGCCTGACAACAACTTACAAAGAAAATTAACATATATCTTGATATTCAGTAATGTCAATGTGATATTAGGGATAGGAGAGGACAGAATTGTTAGAATTGGTTAAGAATTGTGAAGAATTGGTTAAGGGATGAGAAATGACAGTTACACTATTAGAAACACCATATCCTGCTTATGTCATTATCACTTTCTTTAAGAAGAGAATCAGAAGGAGCAGGATATGGCAAATCCCCTATTCTTTTTTGCTGTTATTCAGTCATTTGTCATGTCCAGCTCCTTGTGACTCCATTTGGAGTTTTCATGGCAAAAATTCTGGAGAGTTTTGACATGCCCCTTTCCAGCTATTTTTCCAGGTGAAGATACTTCAGTAAATAGGCTTAAGTGACTCGTCCATAGTCACACATAACTTGGAAGAGTTTGATGCCAAATTTGAATTCAAGAAGATGTCTTCCTACTTCAGGCTCAGTGCTCCATCCTTGGAGCTGTCCACCCAAATCATACATATACACAAAAAATGAATCTGACATTTTAATGAACAGGAAATACTTGACTACTGATGTTGAAGTCATTTACTACTAGCTGACCATGTGAAGTTATTGACTGGTAAAAGAAAAAATTTAAATCCCCATTACATTAGAACAATAGATAATAGAGAGAGGGATACTGTGAAGTGGCAACAGTTCTAATTCTACCTATTGCTGACTACAAAATGGAGGCAGATGGCAGGAGAGCAGAAGTCTCAGTTTCAGCCATGTAGACTCAGGCAACTCAAAATCCCTCTGTATATTTATTTTCTTTAATGTCTGACTTTATCTGTAATGTGGGGAGATAAAGATATCCAAACTCTGCCTACCTTATACAAACATTGTGAAGATTAAGTAAGATAATGCATATAAAGTGGTTGGAAACCTCTAAAAATGCTTTTCGTTACCATCATATGTTTCTCCTAAAATAATTTACCAATATCATTCAGCTTCTACTAATTGAATATAAGATATTAGTGTCCTACTTATATACATTTTTTTGGATGTAACTTCACTTGTTTATTTTAGGTTTATTCACTTTTTTTGCAAGAGGTTTTGAACATTGGAAAACCTTCAGCAGTGGCCATTTATGATTAAATAAAATATCATATCTAATATTAAATTCCTGTATTTCCTTTGTCACAGATAATTGTCCTAGCTCCTAAGTAAAATTAAATGATATAGCACTTAAAGTTTTTACCCCATTGCCTAGTACAGAGTAGACAGTTAATAAATGCTCATTCCATTTCATTAAATATTCTTTTGCTTATCATAGAAACAATATTGTGGATGAATTCTAAAAGAAAAATAATTCCATTGTGATGATAAATATAACAAGTATATGTGAGAAATATTCAATGGAAACTGAACATGGCTGTTGTGTTTTTTCTAGCTATATTTTGAAGAGAAAGCAAGTTTTCTCAGAGCATGAACTCTAGAGCAGCAGTGTTGATAAAATATCAACACAGTATAAATTTAATTTAGAAATTTAACCAAATACAGATGATTATTTTTAAAAATCACAAAAGTTAAGTAAGCCTGTATTAATACTTCAAGTTTAATAGCCCAAAAGAAAGATTAAATTTTATATTAAAGAAATGTACACAAAATAAGGGTAAAGGATTTAAAAGAGATGAATAATAACCACAAATCATTAGGAATAGAACTTATAAAGAAAATCTGTTTTGGCTTAATTACTGAATTTAGATCTAAATTTATATCTCAGCTTTTTACAAATATTCAAGCTAATTACCTTAGAATTAATGCAGAATGGCACTTTAATTAGTAATGCTTTTCCTGTCAATTAAGGTTCTCTTGCTTCTTTCAACAATTTAAATAACACAGACATAGTATTAGGATCTTGAGATTCCCCATGACTCCTCCCTAACAATTACTATAGGAAATTTTAAAATAACTTATAATGGATATAATTCACCAAGTAATATAATATAAGGCTAAATAAAATCTTTTTCTATAATATTCATATTTATTATCCTATAAATAATGAATAATAATTTGTGTGTCACTAGTCACCATGTATAATTTTCTGATGTTTGTTAATATTACTTAATAGACCAACTTGATTTTGAAGAGATGTATATTATAGGAATAATTTTAATTAAAACTAATAATATATTTCATTAGGTATGAATTAAACTTTCAAGATATCATACATATAGAATATATATTAATGGTAGAAAATATAGAAGAAATTCATATATGCTGATATGCTGTATATTAAAAGTATCATTGTATATAATATTTTTGTCCATATGATATTGTAATGATATATAAGTAACATAAATATATTTTATGATATAGAAGCATACAATTTAAATCAGTTTGTTAAAAATTCAGACAGAAAGACATTTAGAAGTAAACTATATTACTATTTATTCCCTATTACTGGAGTATTAAGTGTGGTATTGGGTAAAGATGGTTGGTGGCAAGAATATATTGGTTTTGTGAATCTGACTAAGTCACTAAAGCTCTCTGAATCCACAGGCAACTTTCTAAGACTGAATTGTAGACAAGATGCTGATCTACATCTTAAAGACAGTTCTTTGGGAGCTGCAAGTGCCAGTGAAAAAACACAGATATGTGAGGAAGGGGAAAAGGAGGTGAAAAATACTATCATGCATAGTATTTGGCAGTTTTGAAACCATGTTTTTATATCCTTCCAGAAATATAGGTAATGTATGCATGATTATCTTTATTTCTCAGATAAATGAGAGCTCAAAAGTCAAGTTGCTGTCAGCTGTAAAACATCTTTCCCAGTGCATTTTTTCCACTATATATGTACACATGTTTCTCTGTGTGCATACATATGTCTATATGTATATAAGTGCACAGAGACACATAACACAACCAAGTAACTGTTCTATGATTATCAAAAAGCAAGCAATTTAGATAGTATGTGTATAGAAAGCAAAAGATGTCAATAACTGGAGGGATTGTTCTAGCTTTCACAGAAGGTTTGTGTTGGGAAATAGTGAGAAATAATTTAATATAACAACATATATTTGCTAGGTACCTACTTTTTGCAAAGTATGGTACCAGCTGCTGAATTGGAATCATAAAGATGAAAAATACTATAATTTTTAGTGTTTAGGTAATTTAAAGGTTGGATCATATAAGCACAAAGATGAAATATATTGTAGTCTACACAAGAGCTTGGACAATCTAAAAGTGGGATAACATGTACACAAAGAATATAAATCATAATATAAGTGCAAAGGAGAGATCTGATTAAGCAATAAGAAATTTAAGAAAAGAGATCATTTTCAATGGGGAAAAATGGTTTTAGAGTTAGGCCTAGAGTTGAACAAATAGAAATGTAGGGGACAATACATTCAGGTATAGGAGATGATGAGAGGAAAGGGGGAAAAACATCTTGAAAGGACAACAGAAAAATAAAGAACTGTGATAGTAAATGTAATTATTTTGAAATGTGAAATGCATGAAGGAGGTTACTATGATATAAGATTAAATTTTTTATAGTTGTTTGTGTTAAATAGTTACAGATCTGGAATACCAAGATGAGGACATGAGGATCATAGATTTTAAAACTGGAATTCACTTAGAGTCATCAACAAATCTATTATTTTATAGATGGAGAAATTTAAAGAAGAAACACAAAGTAAAGAGATTTTCCCAGAAAAAAAATCAGACAAGGGTAAGATCAATGCTTGGGGAGCAGTAGGAAGAAAGCAAGAAGGGAAAGAATGGAGGCAAGGTAACCAGTTCATAGGAAGTTAAAATAAGGACTTGAAAGAGGTTCAGTGCAGAAGGAAAGAAGGGAGGGAAGGAAGAGATATTTCAAAGGTTGAAGTGCTAAAGATCCATTGGAACGTGGAAAGGGAGAATGATGAGAGAATAAAGGGGGTCAGAGAAGTCTTTGATGTTCCTGTCCTAGGAACACAACCAAGTACACAACCAAGGGAAAAAATGAGAAAGCAGGAGGCTTTCCATAAAGCACTAGACTAATGCTCCACAATGATGTGGAAGTGACCTTGGTTGCCTGAGAGCATGCCAATGGATTTTAAGTGCAATAATGCTAAAAAGAATTTATGTATGGTCCCAATGGCAGATTGCATATGCTGTCTGAATACCAACCTAGCTAAGTTGGAAAGGTTCATCTCTAGTAGGGTTGACGACTAGATGAGTTCTTCAATAATCTATGAAACAATAAAAAATTAAGATAATGGGATTGTAGATCTAGAACTACAAAGGATGTTATAGGACATTCAATCCACTAAGAATCAATCAGTTAAATGACTTATTCAAGGCCGCAGAGGTAATAACAACAAAGTGGAATTTGAACCCCAATCCTCGGACTTCAGAGTCAGTACTTCTAAGGTATCATGCTGCCTTTTGTATGATGGGCCTTTTTGTTTATTCATCTCTGTGGTCTCTTTCCACTTTTTAAAATCATGGCAATGAAATAAAAAGAAGTGGAAAGATGGTACAAAGAATTATATAGCTCATATAATATATAAATATTAATTTAACTGCAGGTATATTAAATATGAGAATTTTTGCTCCTTGACTAACACATCTATACATTTTTAGAATAACTAAACCAATAGTGCTATTGTCTCCTTTTTTGTTTTGGTAAGTTGTATTAGACAAAATTTTAACTTTCCTATTTTCCTATTTTCCATCATTGCTCATCCTGGAATGATATACATTACTTGGTGGGCATTAGCAAACAAACTGTGACCCATATCACTGTTTCAATTATCACTAAGCACTCCTTCTCCCCCACTACCCTACAGCACCAAATGTTCCCAATCGATTCTCAAATACTGACACTTTTACCTGTTAGGTTCCTTCCAAATTGTAGTGCTGTGGACTAAAGGCTTTAAATTTCCATAATCATTATTATTGATTCTTACTTACTTTTAAAATAATACCTTTTTATTATCAAAATATATGCAAATATAAATTTCAACATTCACCCTTGCAAAATCTTGCATTCTAAATTTTCTCCCTCCCTTTTCCCTATCCCTCCTTTGGACAGTAAGCAATTCAATATATGTTAAACATGTGCGATTCTTCTACATAGATTTCCACAAATATCATACTGCATAAGAAAAATCAGATCAAAAAAGAAAAAAAATGAGAAAGAAAAAAAGCTTACAAATAAAAGCAAAAGTGAAAATACTATGTTGTGATCCACACTCAGTCCTCATACTTCTCTTTCTGGATGTAGACGGTTCTTTCCATCACAAATCTATAGGAATTGGCCTAAATCACTACGTCTATCAGAATTGATGGTTGTATAATTTTATTGCTGTGTACAATATTCTCTTGGTTCTACTCAACAGTGCTATTCTCATAAAACACATTGCTTCCACATTTTCTCAGCTTTTTGTTTATATTCATGATGAGTTAGACAGTAGTCCACTAAGATTAATTAAGTACCTATTATGTACCAGGAACTGTGCTAAGACTGGGGATTAAAAGAAATGCAAAAGAAAATCCTTATTCTCAATAAACTCACAATCTAATGGCAGAGACAAAATGAAAACAACTATGTACAAAGAAGATGTATACAGGATAAAAAAATAACCAAGAGGCAAAGCATTAGAAATAAGAAGAGTTGGGAAAGGTAGGATTTTAGCAGGGACTTGAAGGAGGCCAAGGGATATAGGAAGCAGAGATGCAGATGGTGAATATTCTAATGCTGGGCAACAGTGAAAGACCTGTAACCTGCAGCTGAGAGTTGGAATCTGATTTTTTTTCCTTTAGGAACATTTTGTTACTTAGTAAATAAAGACTGTTTTGGTAAATCAATGGAATCCATTTTTCAGATATTTTCTCCAGTAATGCAAAATGTCACAGTCCATCTCTATCCTCTCATCTTCAGGCAATCCTTTGTCATGTCTTCCCATCAGATTACAGTAAGGAAACTTACATTTCTTTAGTCTTTATAATCAACTTTGAATTCATAAAGATATGGTGTACCACAGAATTCTGTTTGTAAACACCTCATATTTCTTCAAAAGCACCCTCAATATGCCAGTAGATAATTCTCATAAAATGTTTATATAGATGAGAAAGTAGGCATATGGGTAAGTAGTTATTAAGGTCCTCTTGACTGCTTTTGGTAATGATACAATCAATCTCTTTTTTCCCAGTTATTCAGCATCCTTTCCTCTATTTGTTACCTTTAAAACCAATTCTTTGGTGCTTTTGCAATTGAATTTTCTTTTCAAACACAAATTTATTTCCTCAGCTTTATGTGATCTGACCCAGATCTCCTTTCCAACTTCATATTTGGAAGGACATTTCTATTTTGTCATATAGCATATTCCTACTATTCTACTGAAGCTACTCTCTATTTCTTTATATACCACATACCACAACCTTGTTTTCAGGAACCCAAATAGAATAGTTACATAGCAGTTATTTCTATAAATTCTGTTGGATTTTTCCACTTTATAATCTTATTGCTCTCCTTGTTTCATTTGTAAAAGTTTTGAAGATTACAACCAGTTTCCTACTGCGTTTTGGATTCACAGAGATTAAGGCATATTATGGAAAGATTTTGGATGGTTATGATTTGCTGCATAGAGAACTAGCTTCGGAGCCAAGAAGATTTAAGTTCAAGCTCTGTCTCTGACACATACTGACTGTGGGATCTTGGACAAATCATTCAACCATAAATTAATATCCTAAATTGCAGTGAAATTCCTCACTCGTCTTTCAGCAAGATGCAGACTGAATTTAAATAACCTTGTAAATTTCCCAGAAGAGTTAAGAGAAAGAAATGGAAGCTGAACCTGTCCTTTCAATGTTTTAAGAAACTCCCAAGTGAGGAAACTTTGAATCCAGGTTGGTACTGGGGGAGTTAAATTCAAGTTGCATCTTGGTGAAAAAAATCCCCCCAAACTTGTCAGAAATGACACAATCACCTTGCACCAATAAACATTGCCTAAAACAAAATTTTAAGTCATGAAATTGTTCATCAGACCTAATAGGAAATGTATGAGACCTTCCCAGAAAATAATCCTCTGTTAAGGAATGCTGTAGTCTAGCTGAACCTCACGCCAAATTTTCTACTGATTTGTTTTATGCTTTAATATTTCATGAAGTTATATTGCTTACATTTTTATTATCTTCCTCTATAATTATTTTACAAATGAATATATATTCTAAAAAGGGGTTGCCTTTGTGCCAAATCTCCCTGCTCAAGAAGAGCAAAGATATTTGTTGTCTAAAATGGTATTTGGGCTCTTTTGATTTCCTCACAATGAAAACTGCTTTCCCTTGGTTAAAGATAAAAACTGGAACCATTCTTTTCCTTAATACAAATGGTAGTACTGTATAGTGGATAGTACACTAGAACAAAGCAACTTAGTGAAGACTTGGATTAAAAAATAACCCTTTCTGACACTTACTAGATATGTAATCCTTTAAATATCACTCAATCTTTCTGACCCTGTTTCCTCATCTACAAAATGGGAATAATAATAGTACCCATCTCACAGGATTATGCTGAAAGTCACATAAAATAAAGCTTTTCATAAGCTTTAAAAATCATTTAAATATCATGTATTATTATTACAAACTTATCTGGCTAGGATAGGGCTAAAGAAAATGTACACACTTTTTCTTATCTTTAGTATTTATTTTCATTTGACACTGTCTGGTCCCTGTTCTAACTACCTGATTTGACTATGTATAGATAGCCAAGTCAAGAATGACACCTACCTCAGTAAACAGCAGTTTCCTATTTATTGCAATAGAATTGATTTCTTTTTTTTTCCTTTTTCTTTCTCTCTCTCATTTTCTTTCTTTTTTTTGGAGGGGGCGGTTAATGTTCAGACATCCTCATATCCAATGTCATTCTCTTCCTGAATAATGTATTCATGGTACACACATGAGTAGTCTATAAATATTTAGCCTTTTTCATTTCTTAATCCTGAACTAAATGTTCCCAATTTTTTTTCTACTCACCTCTATCATATCTAAGATATTTCTGAGTATCAGTGAAGAATGAGTTCAAAGTATTTAGTAGAGATTTTCAAAGAATTTCTTGGTCTATCTTTTGTAACAGATGTCACATAAGTGACAATTATCTTCATTGTGTATATACATTTTGATTTGTTAAAATTGCCATTGATTTCTTATTTGCCAGATCCAATAGTCTTTTTTCATTCCTCATTTTCTTGATCTTTGGATCATTTGATGGCTTCTTCTGGATGCTCCTTTCCAGGTTTTTGAGCTAATGCTCTCTCCTGGTTCTCCTATCTCCTATCAGTCACTGATGATTCTTTATTCATGTCAATTTCATTAATTGTGGGTGTCTTATAAGACTCTGTCTTAGCCTTCATCTCCCCCCCCTCCATTCTATCTCATTTCATGATTGTTTTTATGTTGATGGTTTATAGATCCATATATTCAACCTCATCTATAGCCATGTATCACTAACTGCTTTGTAGGCATTTCGAACTGAATTTCTTGAAAGCATCTTGAATAGATCTCATTACTTTTTCCTCCCAAATTCTCCCCTCTTCCTTACTATTCTATTATTTTGGGGATTACCATCCATACTTTCAGTCACCAGGTATACAACTTTAGAGTCATTCCTGATTCCTCATTTTTTACTCACTCCATTTATCCAATCAGTGGCCAAATCTTGCTATTTCTACTTAACAATATCTTTTGTAATGTTCTATTCTCTCCACTCATACAACTATCACATAAGTTAGGTTCTTATTATTTCTGCTTTATCTCTTTGCCTTGAATGATTCTTTCTACTTCAATCTATCTTCCATTCAACCATTTACTAAATGCCCATGTGAAGACATTTCTCAGTGTCCCCTTATCATTCAAGGATCAAACATGAAATCTTTTGGATTTTCAAGCCATTCATACTCTGGGCTTTTTCTACCTTTTCAGCCTTTTAAGTTTGCATTTCTTGTTCAGTAATTTCAGTAATGCCTGATTCTTTATGACTCCATTTGGGATTTTCTTGGCAAAAATACTGGAGCAGTTTGCAATTTTTTTCTTCAGCTCATTTGATAGATAAGGAAACTGAAGCATGGGGGGTTAATTGACTTGCTCAAGATCACACAGCTAGCATCCCTGACTGGATTTGAATTTAGGTCTTTCTCTGTCTAGGACCAAAAATCTGTCGATTGTGACTTAGCTGCCCCTTTAACACTTTATTCTCTTCCCTATATTCTTACTGCAGCAACACTCTTCTCTCAACAAAACACTTCATTTGACTGCGTGCTTTTCTCACTGGTTGTGGTTCATGCCAGAAATAATCTCCCTGGTCATCTTTGTCTTTTGCTTCCTTCAAGTCTCAGTTGAAATTTTAGCTTTCACAAGATGTCTTTCACGGTCCCCAGAGCTCCTGCGACTTCCCTTTCTGCAATTACTCCTGAAACGACAATGCTAAATTGTATTTAATTATTTATCTGAAGGATATCTTCCTCACTAGAATGTGAAGCTCTAAAAGGCAGCAAATGTTTCTGCTTTTCTTTGTCTTCTCAGGGTTTTGTGCATGCTTGAATTCAGCAAGCACTCCATAAATGCCTTTTGAGTGTTTTGTAAACCGTGCAAGGTCAGATAAATGCCATAAAATCTTATTTTTATGCTTCTCTTCTGTATCAACTTTGATAGTTTCTCTGCTTCTCTAAGGAAGACTTAGAAACTGTCCACTGATTTATCTATAACCTCTTTTTTCATTAATAATTAGAATGTCAATATTGATATTGTTTTAATTCTTGAGTATATTAACTTTCTTGACTCTTGGACTGTCCTACCTGGATTACTAACATTTAAATGAATATTTTTGTTTTCTTGTTTGTTTGGTTTTGGTTTTTTATTTCATTGGCATAGGAAATTCCCACAAAGAAAATTCCCTCTACCAAGCTATGTAAGTGATAGCTTTTAGGGAATTCCCTGAGGATACCAAGAGGTTAAATTAAGTGACAGTCCCAATGTCATATGGCTAGTATATATCAAAACTTCAACTCTAATCTTCTTGATTCAGAGGCTGGTTTCTTTATCCACTAATTCTACCATGTTTCTTCTAACTTCACTAATAGGTAAACATTTTTCTAAAAGTTTAAGACATGACTTTTGGCACTCTTTACCCCCCCCCCCTTTTCAAAGAATTCTGCCATCATTAGTATGGAAAGAGAAGGGATCAACACAAGGCAGAGGGTCATTTTATATCATAATGAAGATTATCTCTAAAAAACATCATATTTTTCCGACAGTAACAGAAAATATGTGCTTTTCATTATTTGAATATATTAAGCTTTCTCTCTTTGTTTGAATAGCAACATATTACTCTTCAAGTGATAAATAGCACATGGATGATTAGTAAATTTAACACTAGTGGAACTTTATCTCTCTTGCTCAGACCATCATCATTGGTGTCAAATAGTGTTAAATTGTGTTGATGTTTCTTTTGCTAACTGTACACCCATCCAGTCTACTGAAACAAATTCATTTCACTCCCCAGTCAAATAGCAATTAATGTGTAATGGTTTTTAGGCAATTCAAATACTATCTATATATGGAACTGTAACCTTGAGGCAAAAGACCATGTCCTGCAACCAATGCATTGAATTTGCAAATTCCAGCAATAGTGGTATAGAAAGAAGTAAAAAGTACACATTGTATATTAACATTTATAAAAGTAATGAATGGATTCAATAGATTATCAGATAGGCTAGAAGTTAAAACTGCTTTAAAAGTAATTCATTCTATCAGTCATCTATTTTGTACCTGTATTATCCCTTCTTTTTTTCCTTTCTTTTGCTTATCCTTTTTACTCTCCAATACTTTGCAATTTATCTTACCATATTTTGGGGGGTATTTACCTAGTATATGAAGCTGAGGGACTTTTATAGTTTATATTGCCTAATTTATAATGCTGATTGGTCACATCTAATTGATTCCTGCCTCCAACATGAAATAAATATGAAACTTTCTGGCTTGAGTAAGAGGTAACTTCAGTATCATTGTCTTTTTACTATTTGAGCCCATTTTTGATTCACAATTTTTAAGCTTTACTGCTCTAGCAGATGAGGCTCAGCATTTTAATCTGAATTCTTGGCTGCTTTTTTGGCCTTTGTTCTACTGTTTAGTCTTTAGGTTCTATCTCCTCAATTCATGATTAATTTCATCTGGTATAACAGACTTTTGAAGGATAATACTATCCACATCCAGAGAAAGAACTATGGAGACTGAACGCAGATCAAAGCACATCTTCACTATTTTTGTTTTTTTTTCTTTCTTTTAGTTTTCCCCCTTTGTTCTGATTTTTCTTTCATAATATGATTAATATGGAAATATGTTTAAATATTGTATATGTATAATCTATATCAGGTTACTTGCTATCTTGAGGGAGGAAAAGGGGTCAAAGGGAAGGAAAAAATTTGGAATTCAAAATCTTACAAAAACATACAAGCAAAACTCCACATGGTCCATGACTATATTTTATCTCTACACTAATGAGATACTCTAGATGTATAGCTGTTGCTCTAGGTATTCTTTTGAGCTTGACCTACTTGCATTTCTGCGCCTTGTCCCATCCTGCTCATAACTCTGAGTCTTGCCTCTAGAATTCATGGAGATAACTATTATATCTTTTCCTTTTGCTTATTCTATTTGAACAAAATTTCCTGGAAGGATACATTCTTTATAAAGTAATTATATAGTTATATGAATACTAATGAACATGCTCACCAAAAAACTGAAAGAATCAATACCAACAAAAAAAATATTCAATGAGAAAAATGTTGTATAGTAGAAGTAAAACTAGAATCGGTCAGAAGAGACCGAGTTCTGACTCCTTAGTATTTACTGGCTATAATACTGTGGGCAAGTAATTTACCTTGTCAACCTCAATTTTTTTTCGTCTATATATTAATAATAACAACTAATACTACATACACAGCTGACCTGACAATGATGTTTTGAAGAAAGTAAATGAAGAAATGAAAAGTATTTGTTATTTATTAAGCAGTTTCTTAATAATAAATATTATTTATTAAGCAGGATATAAATACCAGTCTTTGTATTGGGGTAGTGGTGGTCAGGGAATAGAGTGTCATTATAGGGATTCAGAGATAGTAAATTAATCTATAGGGACAGTAAATAATATGTCCCTTCTAAAAGAACTAATAGAATTGATGCAATTATTTTGCATAGAGTAAAAGACAAAAATAATTTTGGAAAAGATAGGGGGGAGGTACATGCATTGTAGCATTCTTAGCAAAATGGCCTAGTTGGAAGTTAGATGGGATTCACAACCTCGGTGGTCTGGGACCAGATAAATATAGCACAGAAGCATTTTTTCACCCACTTATTTTGATCAACTACAATACTGATTAGTCATTATTTAGATGCAGCAAAACCCATAACTTTTTTATTTGAACAAGAAAAATAAGCTACAATTAGCAATTAAATTGAGAAAATTTATTCATAAAATATTTTGTTTTGAAAGCAACTACAAATGATAATAAAGCTAGGATGAAAAAGACAGAAATAAATGGAAACGGTATATTTTATTAGCTTTTAATTTCTAATGGCTAATCTCTAAGTGATGTCTTCAAAAACTATGATTATTTTGGAAATAAAAACAAATCAGCTGTTCAAACACAGATGACAGCTTTTAATTCAAAGAATTTCCTTCCCCCCCATGAAAGGATAAAGATGAAAATGATCATAACAATAAGAGAAAAAATACATATACTCACACAGATATGTATCCTAATAGCTAAACCAAAGGATTGAAAAAAGCAATGTATTGCATTTTAAATAGCCAATGAAAAAGATGCACGGTCTTCCTTTTGTTTGCAATTTTTTTTAGTGGTTTTCTACATAAAGCAAAATTAAGTAGCTAAAATGAGAAACAAGATAATTAACATTATTATTATTAACTGTTATTTGCTTTAGCCTTGCATTACATTTAATTACCACTTATATTAAGGCAACTTAAAAGTGATTTGGTCTTGTTTCTTCATTTTAAGCTGAGGAATTAAGGCCTACAAAGAGGTTAAATTATTTTCTGAAAATCACAAATCTGGGAAAGTCTTAGAACTAGGTACAAAATTTACATCCTTTAAATTCAAGCTCTGTGGTTTCCATTATGTTACTAGATAATTTATATACATACAAATATATACATAATTTCCATAAGAAATAATAAAATAGTGAATATATGTAAAGCACTTTGCAAAATTTAAAGAAATTATCAATTTGGACTATTATGACTATTGTTTCCACAATAAAAGAAGATTATTTACATTTTCTTCCTTTTAAATTTCTGTAGGCTGAGTCAAGGTTTTATAATAAAACCTTTGTTTAACTGACATGGTCAAGCAAAGATATTGTTATATTTCCACAAGCAAAGATGTTATTAATTTGATTTTCCCAGACCAATAGCAAGAGGTGCAAAGTGGAGAGGTAGGGTTATTTATAAGGTTTCTGTTCCTGATGGGGCAGAGGGCACATTGAAAAAGCAAACAGCAAGACTAGGTAGCCATTGTCATCCTTGTAGATGGCTAGATGAGAAGTGAAGCATTGTTGGGTGACAGCTTGACCTACTTTATGAAGGTGAGTTTTCACCCACTTACCTATCCAACTCCTGTTAGAAAAATTCAGCCCTAGAAGCAAGACGAGCAATGTCCACATGCAGCAGGCAAACAGAAATCCTGGCAAAGGTCATCCTCTTATTTAAGGTTTTTAGCAGGTGTCTGACATGCAGTCACAGGGTTACTGGGATTCAGAAGCAGAAAATCTGGCCTTCCAGAGCACTGAGGTACTCTGAGGTACCAGTCAGGGGCTCAGTTAGAAGGGGAATTGAAAGGAGATGAAAAACTCTAGTTCTGTCCTAACACTGCTATACCTACTTTTGGATTACAAACCACTTAACTTCCAAGACTATGCATTTTCTAATTTGTAAAATTAAAAGCAACAGAGGAAATTGCAACCCAAAAGTGAAGGGATTTTTAAAACCTTCTTAAGACTTCTTCAAGAAAGAAAGATTCTGAAAGAATGGAAAAGATCAGGAATATATTTTTACTGAAAAAAAGGGGAATTCAAAATATATTAGCAACCACTAACACAGAGAATTGCATTTTTAATGTCTCTCAAATATTTAGGAGAATGTGTGTGTGTATGAGAGAGAGAGAGAAGGAGAGAAAAAGAGAGAGACAGAGAGAGAGGGAGGGAGGGAAGGAGGGAGAGAGAGGGGGGAAAGAGGGGAGAGGAGGAGGGAGAGGGAAAGGGAGAGAGAGAGATGGGGGAGAGAGAGAGAGATGGGGGAGAGAGAAAGAGAGAAAGAGAGAGAGAGAGAGAGAGAGAGAGAGAGAGAGAGAGAGAGAGAGAGAGAGAGAGAGAGAGAGAGAGAGAAAGAGAGAGAGAGAGAGAGAGAGAGAGAGGAGAGAGAGAGAGAGGGAGAGGGAGAGGGAGGGAGGGAGAGGGGAGAGAAAGAAGGAGAGGGAGAGGGAGGAGAGGGAAGGAGGGAAGGAGGGAGGGAGGGAGGGAGAGAGATAGAGGGTACTCACACAGGCAGACATGCACATTTGCACTCATCAAGGGCACCTTTGCTGTGACCAGACTGGTCTTCACAGGTTGTTTTATAGAGTGGATAACATGCTAAGGACTATATCCTTTAAAAGTGTAAAGGCTAAAAGATCCTTCTATGTTTATTTATTTATTGATTTTAATAAAGCATTTAACTTGGCAGAGCAAAACAGCCTTGAAAGTTCTCCTCTGACAAGGTGTCAGATATGTGTACTTGAGATTTATATGACTCCATGACAGATGTAACTAGAGAACTTACTTTGTTCAACAGTCCTGAGCGTATTGATATTTAGTGAGGTGTCAAATGGAAAGAAATATGTTTTCTTGGGGTTTTTGTCAGTGTCATGGAAAAGTGTCTTGTTTAAGTTGAAAATAAATGTAAGATTTTTTATTGATAGAGATGGTCTGTAAATGCTCCTATTAATAGACAACCATGAACTTATTAATTTCATCCAACTCTGGAACATTATAAAGCCTTTTTAGCAAAATACTGCTGTTGCTGCTCCTCCTCCTCCTCCTAATAATAATAAGAATAATAATAACTAGCATTTCAGAGTGCTTTAAATTTTGCAAGATAATGTGTATATATATATATACATATATATATACACACATATATATTTGATCCTCTCAACAACTCTGGAAGGTAGATACTATTATAGATTATCACTATTATGTAGATAAGGAAACTGAGACAGAGAAGTTTAATGACTTGCTCAGGTACATACATCTAGTAGATATCTGAGATAGCATTTGAAGTCTATTCTTCCTGACTTCAAATCTATCCTAAAATGTGAAATGCTAGTCTAATAAGGGGATTGGAAACTTAAAGCTGAAATACACACACACACACACACACACACACACACACACACACACACATACATTGCTGAAGATTTCAAAGGAGTTGGATAAACAGCCTGGCAGCTCATCCATCCTTGATAAATGCCCCATTTCATCAATTAGCATGCATGTATTTATTAAGTATTTACTAAGTTTCAGACACTTTGCTTCATGCTGTATCAAGAAGTCAAAGAAGGCAAAGGCCTTCAGATTATTTAGAAACCTGAGGTCTGTACAGTAGCACAGGAGCAATACTTTCATTATGAAGGGAATCGAGAAGTAAGAGTAATGGTGAATACTGACATCATAAAAACTGATTATGATCTATCATCACCATCATCATCACTAATATTTAAATAGTACCTACTATGTTCCAGGCGCTGTTTTAAGTGCTTTGATTCTCATTATGACCCCAGGAGGTGGGTATTATTATTATATCCATTTTACAGATGAGCAAACTACAGGTAACAGAAGTTAAATGAGTTGCCCAGAATCACACAGCTAATATGCTTTTTACTATCATTTCAGAGTCAACTTTCTGCCAGGACCCCAGTTGTTAGAGCAAAGATCAAAATAAATATCAAATTGGGAAAAAAGGCTAAAAATGTGAAAATGACATTGTACATCACAATTAAAGTTTCTGATTAAACAACCTGTTGACTATGAAAACGGGAAATAGTCAAAAGTAAAGGTGTTGACTCTATTTACACCTTTCTCAGAAATATTTAAATACTGCTAACCAGTGTTCAAAACGAGGAAGAGGCTGAAAGAGATAGAGGTTAGCTCTATGAACTGCTTTTCCTTCTTCTTGTCTAATAAAAAGGCATGGCACTGGCTCTGAGCACAAACTCCCTGGGCAAAGCATTATGAAGAAACATCACAAAATCATCTACTGAGAGCATGAAGGGACCTTTGAGGCTATCTGCTCTAACCACTTTACTTTATCTATGAGGAGAATGAAGTTCATAAACATTACATGATCTGCCCGAGATCACAAAGTTATGAAGATCCCAGGGATCGGCCTCCAAAGCCAATTTTTTTTTCATTGCAGAATGATTCTTCATAACCCTTACAAGACAGGCGAGGAAGGAAAAACAACTCATTTTATAAGATCCTGGTGTGAAGTTTAATTAAGTCAGATTATCTCACATATTTATAAATGAAATCTGTAGGACAACAAAAACATTTTTAATGGAGGAAAAAAGATGTAATTTCCATTAGCAATCTAATATCATTTACAAAGGGGCAGGTGGGGGGGGGTACAATGGATAGTTTGGAAGGTCTGGGATCAGGAAGAAGTCAGTTGAAATATGGCCTCAAACATATTATATAAATGGGCAAGACAATTAACCCTGTTTGCTTCTGTTTCTTCATTAGTAAAATGAGTTGGAAAAGGAAATGGCAAACTATTCCAATATCTTTGCCAAGAAAATCCCTGAAAGATTCATGGAGATTTGGACAGGACTAAAAATGACCAAATAACAACAAATTTCACTATCCTACTGGGACCTAATTGTTACAATATCTTATGTACTATGAAAGGGAGTGGCTATACCATTTCAGATCCAATGTACAGAAGAATACTGTTACACAAGCTAATTCATATATCTTATACTGGAGGCAAAACAATTTTAAAGACATCCAGGGAATTGGTGCTAAATGAATGCTTGTTGAATGAAAGAAATGGATTAATCAATCAAAGGAAGTGCTCAATGAATGTTTTTGAGCAAAGTTTCCATAATCGCTACAGATTCCAGGGTAGTTAGAGAAGAAATCAGGGACAAATTAAAAACTCAGTGATATGAAAAGCAATCATTGAGCCTTTTTTTTTGGGGGGGGGTGATGCTGTACTTTTCAAAATAATTTAATTCATGCATTGTAGAAAAACAGGAAAAGAGCTACATACAACTTGCCAAATGTTGTTTTGGCTATGAAACACAACAAAAATCATAATGAAATTTCCATTTCCTTTGTATATATAGATGAATTGGGTATGATATTAAAGAAATCATAGATTCACAAAAAACTATGATAAGGAAAAATGTTAAATTCATTCATCTTTTTAGTTAATAACTTTTTTTCTTATTACTAGAATGGAAAATTTTATACTAATATTCACCAAAATTGCTTTGTTTAACTTTATTATAAAATAATCTATATATATAACTGAGAATTTCTGATTTATATATGACTACATGCATATACATATACATGTATAGGCACTTCTTATACATAGCTCATCAAATTAAGTTCTTTCCTTCTTTTCCTTTCTTTTTAGCTTATATATGTATATATACATATATACATATATATATATATCAGTGAAGATCTTTATTTTAGTTTTTTTAGATTTAATTTTAATATTGGTTGAGTTTTCCTATAAGACAATGCCATTTAACTAATGTTCTGATAGCACTTTAAGTTCTGAAACAATACTAATGCTTAGCCACTAGGCTATGCTAAAGGATAGCACAAAGTCTAATACTTTCTGTCTCAAACATGGAAGCAAACAAGCTTACACGGGAGAAAGCTATACAATTTGACAGAGTTTTAATCACTTCCATCAGTAATTAAAGGATCAGAGCATATATTGTAACTCCTTAAATTTTTTTCATATATAGGTTAGATAAGGCAATTGGTTTAAATAAGTTATATTTATTATTACATTTATTTTATTCAGAAGAAACATCTATACTTTTGGCTTACCTATATTAAAAACAGATTTTAATTTGCTTATATCAAAGAAAATATTCATTCAAAAATATTTATACTTAATCCCTTTTTAAAAATTGTGTTTTTGTCCTCCTCTTTGTATGTATTTTGGCACAGGTTATCCCTGATTCTCCCTCCCAACCCAGAATGCTATGCTCCCTTATCTCAGTTTCTCTAACTTCTGATCTTCCCAACTGTTAGTGACTTCTCTGACATTATCTTCCATGTACTCTATATCCAGAATATAGGCATAGTGTATCTTATGTATGCATACATTTTCACATGTTGTTTCTGCCATTAGAATTTACATTCCCTGAAGGCATTCATTTTTTTGGTTTTGCTTTGTTTTGACTGAGTTTTTTTTTAGGATTTTTTTTTTTTGGGGGGGGGGGCTTTCTTTGCGTACTCAGCACTTAGAAAAGTGCCTGACTTACTTTGGTAAGTACTTAACAGATGCTTATTGACTGACATGTTTTACATCAAATTAACTTTATTTCTTTGCTTTCAAGGACTTTAAAAATATGAAAGCAACATCTGACAATTGAATTTTTCCTTTTATTATGGAAATGACATTCTCTTTACTAGGCTAAATTATGAACAAAGTTCAGCATTCCTATGTAGCATTTCATACTTTAATGTGCTCTGCTTTAATTTATAATTGCTCTTCACAACTCTTAGAAGCATACCATGTTTATTTTCATTGCTAAAATATATTAAAAATATTCTGTTACTAAGAAAAATTGTAGAATATTGTGTGTGTGTGTGTGTGTGTGTATTTGTGTTTGTTATCTTCTATCAGGAAGCTTAAGGCCTAACTGGAGTAAAGATATGTATACCCTTATTTGTATGTATAAAAGCTGCTTCGAGCAGTTGTAGGACTTACATGAAACAACGTAGTTGAGTATTTAACAAATGCCAAAGTACTATATAAATGCCAACTTCTACTGTCATAGGGATAAATGTATAAGAACATAAACAACAATGTATGATCAGTGATCAATAATTAATAAGTTATAATACAAGATAACATATGTTAAATGTCAAAGGAGAGTTACAAACCACAAAACTATAGAAAATCAAGAAAGGCAAGGAAATCATTGTGGAATCAGGTTAAGAAGGAATAAAGAAAAAAATTTAGCCCAAGATTATATAACATTTCAAAAACTAGCCTTTAATAAGGGTTATAAATAATGTCCTTAATTTGCATTCTACTGTTTAACCCACTTAAAAAATCTGTAAGAAGGGTTTCCTATGTCTGAGATAAAAAATAATCTTTTTCCTTACAAGGTTTGTCTCTCATTTCAATTATTCATAGCCATAAGTTAAATATTTATCACAGAATGAATTATTGACAGAATACAATTTGTACAGCCCCAAAGCAAAGTACTATTAATCTACCATTCCTATTACATTATTACACTTTGGTTTGTAATAACAGGATTTATAAGAACAAAGTTAGTTTCCTTTAATTCTTTTACTAAACCTAATTAAGTCCAACAAAACCCAATTTTAACACTTTTTTATTAAACAGATTCAGTCATAAAGCATTAAACCCTTATTGTTTTTCTTCCTTCATCACTATATTTCCCCTCTCCCATTTTACATTTAATGTATTCCTTTCGAAGTAGTATGAAAAGTCTATATAATACCTTTATCTGATAATCTAGTCATAATGATGGGAATCTGTTGTACCCCTAAGGTATCATTACATAATTATAAATTTAAAATCTCAAAGAACATTAGAAATAATATAGCTCATTTTACAGATGAGGAAAATGAGGCTCAGAGAGAGCAGATGACTTTCCCAAAACCATGGGAGTAGTAAAATTAGTAGATTTGATGGCCTCTAGATTCTAATCCACTGATATTCTACTACACTAGGTTGTAGAAGAAATGATTCTGAATTTAGGCAAAGTAAATAATATGCTAACTTTGGTTGAACTATTTGGGAACTAGAAGAAGCACATTTTAAATGAGATATTTTCATTTTTGGAAGTTTCTCCTTTATGCTTTAATTATATTTTTCAGACATTATTTTTGATTGATGGATTGAACTTTTCTGGGAAATCTGAAGATAATTTAGTTACTATTGATTATTAAGTATATCATCTTTAAAAATATTATCCCTTTATATTGCTTCACAATTATGTGGTATTAATGGATGCAATGAAACAAATCACATTTATCCCACATTGCCAAGTCTCAAGGGATTTATTTCACTAGTATTCAAAGCACAGTAACTAGACATAAAATACTGTAATGAAATAGAAAAAGTCAGGACTAAGAATCAGGAAGAAACAATTTTTATAAATGTGTCACTGACTAATCCATGAGATTTATACAGATCACTTAACAGGACTTTAGGTCTTCAATTTATAAACAGAAACTTACTGGTTAACAATCTAGTAATAGAGCAAAGCTCTTGAATGTTGTCATCACAAGATAATAATAACTCACATTTATACAAAACTTTTAACAACCTTAACAATTTTAATGATTAGGAAACCAAGGCTCAAGGAATTTCATTGCAGGGAATCATGTAGTTAGCAAGCATCAGATTGGGATTTTCTGACTCCAAGACTATTAATTTTTCCACTACTACATTCTGTCTAGAAAAATGGGTAAGAACCCCTTTACAAGGGTAGACAATGCAATTGGTATTATCAGATCATAAAACATTGTGGTCTGGATGTAGAGTCAGTTGCAATTACCATCAAGAATTGCCATTATTCTAGCCTTACCATCTAGTCTTTTTTTTTCCTGAGGCAATTGTGGTTAAGTGACTTGCCCAGGGTCACACAGCTAGGAAATGTTAAGTGTCTGAGACCAGATTTGAACTCAGGTCCTCCTGACTTCGGGGCTGGTGTTCTATACACTGCGCCACATAGCTGCCCCTACCACCTAGTCTTTATCCAAATGACTGGCAATTTCAATTTATCCATGTTATACTAATCTCACTCTTTTCTTTAATAGCTATCTATTGATCAATCTATTGAAGTTTTCCCTTCCTCTTCTCTTACTTTTAACTCACTGAAATCTGACTTCAGACTTCACCAATTACCTAGCATTGCCATATAAAAAGTTATTAACCATTTCGTAATTGCTTAATTGGTTGACTTTTTCTCAGTTTTCATCCTTCCTGATCTCTCTGTTATCAGTTGATATGACGATCCTCCTTTTCAGGATAATCTCTCCTTTATGAGTTTTTATGACATTGTTATTTTAGTTCTCCTACCTATATGATTGCTCCTTCTCAGTCTCCTTTGCTATGAACCATGATCCATATCAAGCCTGCTAACTAGAAATATGATCCAAACATCTTATCCTGGGCTTTTCTCTAAATTCTTGACTTCAACAGTTCTTATCATCTTAATTATAATCTATATAAAGATGACTCCAAGACTTAAGGTAGATCTCCAGTGAAAGAAGTCATTACTTCTTGAAGTAATTCAATCTAACTTTGGATAGCTCTTAATATATGGAAATATGTTTTGAGGATTGCACATGTTTAATCTATATTGGATGTCTTGGGAAGAGGGAAGTAGAGAGGGAGGGAGAAAAATTTGGAATACAAAATCTAATGGAAATGAATGTTGAAAATTATCATTACATGTATTTAGAAAAATAAAACTACTGGGATGTGTCTCAATAGCTAGGAGTTTTTCTCTTAAATCAATTAGAGATAAAACCTCTTTGCAACTTTTACCCACCACCCATAGTAGTCCTGCCCTCAAGGGCCAAGCAGGTCAATGGTCAAGAATAATTCTAATATCTCTTCCATTTGACAGTCTCTAGAACAGCAAAAGACATCTATTAATATCCTTGTTTTTTCTAAAGATTCCTCTACATTAAACATTCTCAGTTCTTTCAACTAAGTCCCATACAACAAGGATTTTTACTCATGAGGTGACATTCCCTCTGAATGATCTCTAAATTATCAGTTTACTTCCCAAAAAGTGGCACTTGGAACTAAATATAATATCCTAGATCTGCCTTCAACAAGGTTCAGTATTACTGTGTCTTCTTAATTCTGGACACTGATTTTCTTCTTGATGAAAGTTAAGATCAACTTTTTAGGCTGCCTTATCAAATTGTTAACTCATGTTCAGCTTGCAGTCAACTAAAATGCTCAGGTTTTTTAAAGATAGAATCATCAACCAAAAAGCATTTATTAACCTACTATATGTCAGTCACTATGCTAAGCACTGACAATGCAAGTACAAAGAATAAAACAATCTCTACTCTCAAGTTTATATTATTATGGAGGAGAAAATAAGCTAAATAACATATATGTGTATATAGATAGATAACATGAATAATAAAAAATACAAATTTATATTAAGTATTTAAATTAAAACATATGCATTTATATAAATACTACTGTATTACAAGAAAGGATGAGCTCAATGTCTTATAAAAACTTGGACAAGCTTGCATGAAATAATGAAGAACAAAATGAGCAAAACTAAGAGAATGTTGTATCATAGTAATAGCCATATTGTTTTAAGAATAACTTTGAGTGAAAAATTATTTTGATTATTATGAATACCCAAATTAACTACAAAGGACATATGAAGTAAGACACTCTCTCCATACACATATAGGCTGAAAAATAGAAATATGTATAGAATGATTTTACGTATGTGTGTGTTTGTGTATATGTGTGTAATTTGTGTCTAATGGAAGTCATCTCTAGAGAAGGTGGAGGAAAAAAAGGAAAAAAAGAAATTTACAGGATAATTTTATTATATATTTAAAAGTAACAGCATGTTATATAAGAAAAAAGGAAAAACAGTTGTACGTCTTTTTATTTACTGTTATGGAAATGCTTTTTATTTCTTAAATTAAAAATAAAATAAATACAAATTAAATTTTAAAAAGAGAAAAAAATTAATTAATTGAAAAAGTACTTGGGTATGTTAAGAACTCACTATAATTGAATAAGTAGTATAGTAACATTGTCAGATCTGTACTTATGGAAAATTACTTCAGTAGCACTATGTAGAAAGGTCTGTAATATGATTGGGAAACCATTTAGGTAGCTATTACAACAATTCAGGCAAGAAATCCAAAAACCTGAAACAATATGTTAATTGTGTGGGTGGAAAAAGAGATTTGAGAGCTATCATATGTATAGAAATGACAAGATTTGGCAATTTATTGCATATGCGGGGTAAGAGAAAGTAAGGAGTTGAGGATAATGGAAAGGTTATAGATGTCAAAGACTAGAAAGAGGGTATTGCCTTCAACAGAAGTCTGGAACACAAATTAATTGATAGTTTGTTCTCTGAAGATACTAAATAAAACAAGAAAAGAATGATGTTCAACATTTTTGTTTAAGAATACATGAGCATCTTTAATCATCTTGGGATAATTTTCAAAGAACTATTAAAAAGTCTCTTTAGAGACACAGAAGTGAAATTTTATTTATTTAAAAGAAAATAAAGCAGAAATATCTAGAGAATATGCGAACTATTTATCTCTGTCCCCTAACACATGTAACTAAGGCATTATTGTTTTGTATTATACGAAGCGCCAATTATTTAACTTTTATTAATTCATTTATATTTCTATAAACTTATCTTCATAGATGTATACAGGAACATGAATCATTTGTTATATCAATCTATTTCATTTTGGAGTGTGGATAGAATTAAATTCTAGGAATCTTGAAGAAAAATATTTTACTGAGATATGAAGCTGAAGTTTCTGGAAAACCTAATTCAATATAGATAATAACCTGGCTATTGCCTTTAAGTAAACGGATGAAAGAATCTTTGCATATAATATGAGACAACAGGAACAATCAGGCTTGCTCTGCCACATATTTCAATAATTAAGCATAATTAGCATTTAAAAATAAATTATTTATACAAAACTAATCTCCTCATTAAAATACTGATGCTGCCTAAAAATCTCTCAAGTCAACACTCACCCACTATGCTTCATATGTGGTGGCTTATCCATTCTCACAGCCAATTTGATTTTGAGATCAGAATCCTGGCTATTTTTTGGAACCACCATTCTGTGTAATTCAGCTGTCTTTGAACTGTTGGAAGTCGGGTACAAAATTACCTGTAAGGAACAAAATGGGAAACTTTTCAGTATATTACACAGAAATCCTACTTGCTGATACCAAGATCTTTCTTGTATTTTTTCCAGTTTAAAAAAAAAAGTCCCCAAAGCCAAAATGTGCATAACATACTATCTGATTTCCTCCTTTCACAGAAAATGCAGATTCATATGCAGACTTATTTGTTTTCTGACATATGTTCATTTTCATATCATCACAGAACATATTTTCTTTGTATGTCATGTCATAGGGAATTAAAAGCACAATGAGACTCAGCTGAAATGACAGCTAAAAACTGTCTCTGTGCATGAAAATGGACACCTTAGATTTCAACACTGGACCCTATAGGGAATAGTATTTTAGAAATTGTGTTCTTTGAAACTAAATATATTGCTCTATAAAAGAAAAACTAATCTGAGGCAGCACAAACCATACTCATTTTAATATTTGCTAATGGAAATCAATTAGAGGTGGAAAAGACATGGTTAAAGTAGATTTTCTGCTTGTATCATAGGCTCAATGAAGGACTGATTCTGAACAGATTTTTTTTGAAAATTAAGAATATGCAGTCACAGTTCCAATAAATTATTTTTAATCAATTTGTGAAAAACAGAAAATTATTTAACATAGCAACATGATGGAAAAACAATATTTTATACAGAAAGTTCATCTGTTTTTATTGGTATTTCCCTGATAAAAGCAATAGGTTCATTCCCTCTCAACCCCCACCCTCCTTCACTAGTTATATCACTTAGACATAGTTCAGATTTTGTGATGGCCAAGAAAAGATTTGCCAAGAAAACCCCAAAAGGGGTCATGAGGAAATTGGATACCACTGAAACAACTCAACAGCAACAACAGCATCTACCACTAAAATATTTTAAACAATCCCAAACCCTACTTCTTTCAGGAACTTTCCCTCCTCCCCTACCAGTATGATTTATTCAGAACATAACTTTGACCAAAAAAAAGTATGAACTACCATTCTCTAAATCTAAATAATTATATCTCCATATATTTCTATTACATGACTCAAATGCTCATGTTAATATAACATATAGGTAAAATAACAAAATAACCTTCAAGATTAACCACAACCTGGACCAGTTCTGTAATCTCTCAATACCAATCTATATCAATGTATAGATCTGAAGTGGTAAACAGAGATACGAGATCATCTCTCATCAGTACAAAACAGGACCAAAAAAGAGAGAACAATTCAGTACTTATTCAATGTATTCACATGGATGACTACATGTACCTGGGAGATAATATGAACCATGTCCTTGAACTAAACCAGCATGTCTTGTGGGACCAAGGATTACCATATATTACCTTCCCTATCAGCAGTTAGCTTTAGAACATGTAATCTTTGTAGGTATCACTAAATAAAAGTAAAACCAAGGACACAGAATTGTGTACATTTTCTTGGCTTGATGTCAAGGGGAAGCTGAATTTGGTCTACAGAACCATCACTGATGGTAAGAGAGACTGATCATCCTAGTTATTTTGGTGAAACTTGTCACAAAACTTGCTTGTTGCCCAACTGTTCTCAAGTAGACTCTACCACCCCAAAATAGCAGTTCCAGATTGTGATGGGGCCTGAAAGCGGGACAGTGATATTTAGATTAGATTTAGATTTTAGATTAGATTTAGATTTAACATAAATAGAGATGAACAATAAAAGAAGTATTTAAAGATATCTCAGTGAACTATGGTTGAGTTGGGATTTGAGTAGAAGTTCTTAAGCTGGCATCCATAAATTTAAAAAATTTAATAACCATTCTTCATCATAATTAGTTTCCTTTGTAATCTTATGTATTTTATTTTATGTACTTAGTAGCATTATTCTCAGAAGGGACATATGATTTTCACCAGATTGTCCAAAGGATCATGACTCATAAAAAATTAAGAATTCCCAGATTATGGACATGGGAGAAATGATAAAGAGTATTTTGGCAGATTAATTGGCAAATCCTATTGAAGACAAAGAAGTGGTATGAGTCAGTGAAAACTAGGTTCAAGGGACATAAACTGGAAGATTTAACTGTCTTCAGAGAAAATGTATTAAGTTTGTTTTTTGACGTATTATGATTTGGATAGTGGTGAAATATTAATTTGCAGAGTTATAGTAAGCATCTGGAAAAATGTGAATAGATGTTATTGATTTGAAAGTTAATAGGAAGTGATACTTACCCTCATCTGCCTCATTCTATTAAATGTTTCTTTTGTTCAGTCATCTTTCATATCCCACTCATTAAATACAGTTATTCCTCAAAGCATTTTTTCTCTTCTCTTTTGTTGATCATATCATTTTTCATGGGTTCATTTACTCTCTGCATATGACTTCAAAATCTACCTACTGAAGGTTTAATTTCTAAATTTGTCATATAACATCAACTACCTCCTGTATATCTTTATCTTGATATCTTATGTAATTCAGAAACTCCACCATATAACAAAGACTTCAATATCATTCCCTCTTAAATGCTTCTTTGAAACCTTCCTATATCATTCCCTCTTAAATGCTTCTTTGAAACCTTCCTATTTCTTCTGAGTACATTACCATGTCTTAGCCACTCTGATTCAACCTGATCTTCACTGATTTTTCCTTTTTCTTCATACTGTTTCCTTCATCCCAATTCAATCATTTACCAATTTGTGTTTATTTGAACTCCATGACGTTTCAAACATTCATTCTTTCTCTCCACACAAACAGACCCTAGTTGAAACTCTTAGAATATCTGTCATATAACTGCAAAAGTCTCCAAAATAGTCCCTGTTTTTTCAGACTCTTTCCTCTCCAATCAATGTATACGTAAGTAACCAAAATTATCTGTCAAAACACAGGTTCAATCATATTCCTATTATTCTTAATTTTAGTGATTTAATTCTTTTGCTTAATATTTAAGAACTGATTTCTTCCTGTTTTTTCTAAACTTATTTCATTGTATTTCCTTCATACTCCCATGTACTTGTCAAATGAACTTACTTACTGTTTCTCATATTTCTCTTGCTTTTGCAGAAATTGTATCTTCTTCCCTTAAACCCCATTATGCCTCCTTCTTGGAATGTACTTTTCTATTCACCCAGGATACTTAGAATCCTTAATGTCCTTTAAGCATCGACTCTCAAAGCTTTTACTTATTCCTTTAACTGTAAATTCTATATGTCATTTACTTCTGGAGAATAAAAACTCCTTGAAGGTAGGGACTATTTTGGTTTTGAATTTCTAATTGTCTAGCAAAGTACTTTAGATACAGTAAGCACTTGAAAAGAACTGAAGTTAAAAGAATCAAGAGTAATTTTATCCAGAATTTTGGAACTGTGATTTTAAATAGCAATGTCAATTCTTCTGGTCAGGTATTATCCTTTGTTCTCAAAGGGGACCAATGATGTCTAGAAGGTGATCTCTGGACTTGTAAGTGAATTAGCTTTACAAGAGACAGAACCATGCAAAGTCACCTATCTCCCTGTCTCCATTAGAGTTATCTGGGTCCAGGCAAAGACATAGATCAGGATGGTGGGATACAGCCCTAGATGCAGTGGGAGACCTTGGACTTTTACAGCTAAGGTCTTTCCTAGGATTCAGTATGTTTGAGGTAACTAACACTCATTCAATAAATGAATGTTAGGAAACAAAAGGAATGAGTGCTAGGAAAGAAATGGCTCCCACAATGGCTTTTTTTACCTAGTGAAGAAAAAATTCAATCAAGAAAAGAAAAACCTCAAGAATTGGGGACCAGAACTAAAACAATTGCTATTTACACTCATTTTAATTCGACAAAACCCAACAGTAACCAAATAAGGCTAGTGTTGGGTCCCATTATTGACCAATCATTGGCAACCAGAGTAATTTGGATTTAAATAACTCCATTTGAATCCCAATGCCTTTATCAATGCCTGTTTTCCAGAGTTCTCTTTCAAGAAATTTATATTTCTGGTATGGTCTTTGCCAGGTCTCTTGTTTTTCTGAGGCAACACCCATTGAGTGATTTAAAATTGATTTAAAAATGGAAGCAAAAGATGACCTTGTTTGCCTATTCAAAAAATTAATTTGGGAGGGGAAGTCCTTCAGAATTTCTGGCAGGAACAGAAACAACTGCTATTTATATTCACTCTGAGCATCCAAATCCAGATGCTTGAGCTGAGAATTATTATAATTGATCAATCAGTGAGAACCAGAAAGATTTATATTTAAGGTTTAATCAAGTAGTTTCATTTGAATCCCATTGTATCTGGGGATATGAAGAAAATCAGATACTTATTGGGCAAGTAAGCAGGCTTTTTGTCAGGGCCAAATCTTGGCAAATACTTAATGCTGAGCTGGTTTTATATTTTGGGCCCTAAGTTCTTCTCTTCTGTGAGCCTCAAAGATTGGCTTGACTGTTTCATTTGATATTACCATACTAACTAGTTCTTTTTGCACCCAAACTCCAAGAAGGAAAAGGTGTGTGTGTGTGTGTGTGTGTGTGTGTGTGTGTGTGTGTGTGTGTTGCTACCAGTGCTATTATTGCTATTTCATTCTCTCAGTTTTCTAAGGATTTTTTTAATTGCACAACCAGGAAAAGCAAAAGAAATAATGGCACGGTTACCAGAATTCTACCTAATAGCAATAGGTATTATATAGGCCACCATGGAGAATGAAGAGAACTTTTTGACCTTTTTTTAATCTTTTGTAGTTTTTCACCAATTTCCCTTTTCCATTTTTGCCTTAGGGATCAATACTTCCAGAAGGATAAAAAGGATAATCCAAGAAGAATCTTGCTGTGCAAAGACTGGCATATTTTGAAGTGGTTATAAAACACACTCATTCCTTGTTTCTATCTTTTGCATCAACTCTATCAGGTTGGATATTAAATCAAACTATTCTGGCTCCTAATCCAAGGAAGACTAGGGTTGATAACGCTTCAAGAGCTGATGGAATTTTGATTTTCTATCAGAAACTGAATGAGTTTTCTTTACAATTGTAGGCATCTATGACATCTCCTTTGCCTCTGGGCTCAATTCTATTTTTGTGCTATAAGTGTCTTAAAATTCTTGCATCCTTTTTATTCCCTGGCTCTGTGAAAGAAAAAAAAAAAACATTTCTCTATGTCTCAACTCGTTCTTCCCTTGTACTTCATACTTTACCTCTTTTACCCCTACTGGAATGACTGCAGTCTGTCTGTATGCAAAACCCTTTCCAACAGCCACCTTTTCTTCTTTCAAAGGGTATATTCCTCATTGAACCTTCCTGATTCTGTTCTGAGAATGACAGAGCAGAGCTAACTCACTTATGTTGAATTCAATGGATCATCATTATTGTTGACATTTACAAAGCAATTTAAAATATTATCTCATTAATCCTTACAACAACCTTTTGGGATAGAGAAGAGGAAAATGAAGAGAGAATCATAGATTTCAAGTTGGAAAGGACTTTAGAAGCCATATAGTTCAAGATCTTTATTTTATAAACAAGTAAAATTAGATTGAAAGAAATTAGAGAATTTGCCTATGGTCTCATAGCTATGGGAATGTGACCCAGGTCTTCTTGAGTCCAAGACTCAAATTCCCTGTATTACACTTGTCTATGATCACATAATAGTTTGAGGTAGGGATTAAACAAAAAACTTCCTGACTCCAAGTCTAAAACCCTATTCATTATGCTAAACCGTTTTTTTTTTGTTTGTTTTGTTTTATTTTTTTGCTCAGTGAACTAGCTTCACCATATTCCCCAAATTCTCTTTGAGGATTTACTTCTCAATAGAAACTTGACAACAAATTCCCTAGAATCCTAATAACACAGTTTTATGAGAAAAAACACATTGAACATGCAATGATAAAGCTGGATTAGATCACCCAACAATTTTTACCTACAATAAAAAGGAAGACTATTCTCTCAGAGAAGTCTACCGTTTTCTTTATCATTATTAGAATACTAAAATAGCTGACAATTCAGAAACTAGGAGTAGGAATGAAATTCCAATCTATGTGTTGTTAAAGAATAGGAAATGGGAATAGTGGGGAACCAGAGGGCAATCAAATAATGCTTCAGAGAGTTAGTCCTTCCATTCTAATCCTAAACAAGATCCCTATTCAAGGATTCTTTTCTTTGCATTCTGGTGATGTGAGAGCCTGGCCAAAAAACCCACAATAAACCTGCCAAGATTAAGATTAGGAATATACAAAAATTTGTTGGATAAATTTACAAATAAGCCGGGAGAAAAAAGGATTGGAGTTAGGGAAAATCCAAAGACAATTTTCCATAGCTATCCCCCTGTCTTAAAAAGTCAAAAATTAGTTATTATAATAACCTAATGTAATAGGTTATTATAACCTATGTATTGCCTATATCAAGCCTTTGAGATCTTCCTTCAATAACATTTAGTATAGATAAGAGTAACTTCAAGGAAGTACTGTGATGGCAGTCAATTATATTCCTAAAGAATGAATTTCATGCTGAAAGTGATGTGTTTAGTGTTTATCCTTGTAATAATTAAGACACTTTAAGACTCTCAAGTTTTATCAAGAATCCTTGTATAGTCAATCCTATTTCATTTGAGTTTAATTATACCCACAAGCAATAATTATATTCTTAAATTTAACAAAATATTTTGCTCCTTTTCTTACAAGGAAGGTAATTATTTCTCCCAATCTTTATATACATGTTATAATTTTCTGGGCAACACAAAAAAAGTGCATTGCTATTTTCATTCTCAGCTTTTAAACATTTTGTCAGTTAACATGGTACTCAACAAAATTTATTTGAGGACATATTTTTACCTTTACTTTAAAATAAACATTATCTTCTCCATAAATACAATACACAACACTTGTCATCTTCATTAAATTGTAAATCAACACGCTGAGCAATTTTCTCCCTCAATTTTGCAAAAATTCTTAACATCTCAGGAGATGAAATAATCCTCATAAAGAATAATGATTACAGTTTTGTATAGGAGGAAGTTTTAAAGATAAGTAGATATCAATGGATATATATGGAAGGATATACACACATAAATACATATGTAAATGTACATATCTGTATATGTATATTTCCTTGTTGTATATTTCCTTTTTGAAATATAATATTAGTTGCCAGCTAACTAGTGCAAGAGATAGAGTGCTGGGCCTGAAGCATCAGGAAAACTCTAAGTTCAAATAAGGTCATAAACACTTCTAGCTGTGTAACCTGGACAAGTCAACCCTGCTTACTTCAGTTTCCTCATCTGTAAAATGAGCTAGAGAAAGAAGTAGTAGATTACTACAGTATTTTTATCAAGAAAATCCCAAATGGGGTCACAAAGAGTCAAATGTGGCTGAAAAAGGCCTGAAGAACAACACTTATTTTTGACCACAGAAAGCCTCAATGACTATCCATTAAGTTGCAGAGGGGTTATGATCTACTTTCTTGCAGGGAGTACTTGCACCAAGGAAATTTCAGATCCTTAAAGTATTGAAAAATGAAATGAAGCAAAACAGATTGCCTATTTTCTACATAATATGATGCTTTTACAGAGACTATTATTTTCTTTACATTACAGCTCCTTGACTTTTTGGACTCTTTTTAGGGATTTATTAAAGTAACTTTTTTCATAGTAAAAGTTCCCACAAAGTCTAGCACACATAAGAGGCTCTTTGTATTATATATTTGTTCATAAGCATATAAGTACATATTCAGATATATATAATACATACATATTTGTCTATTGACATGTCTAGCTATCTCAATGATTCCACTGTAATAAGGGAGTTTTGGTAAGAAAAAAAATCCCCATCTATGCAATTCTGTAGCTTTTTCTGCAACTAGGTCTTAGTGAACAGCTTGGGATAGTAAGAGACTATGTGGCCATGGTGATTATTGTGTCAGAGGAGGGATTGAACCCAGAACTTCCTGACTTTTAAGTCAGTTCTATAACACACAACTTCCAACTCAATAAATATCCAATAAATAATAGCATATATGCTATTTGCAAGGAACAAATACTTATTGGGACAACTGAGCTTTATATTTCAGGCACATTTATGGGGAAACAAGTTTTTAAATGTAACATTTTGCTTTTCTTATACCTTTTGCCATTTGCTCCTTTAATTTTTTTTCTTTTTCTTGAAATAAGTTCTATAAGAGCCAGCAGGCAGATTAACATTAACATGAATATTTCTGCTGCTGCTCTTAACTCTGAGAAGCAGGATGTACATTTGGAATGAATTTATCTGAACGCCCCCACAAGCCTAGGATTTTCTTTACTAAAAGTATTCAACATCCCTTAAATAGGCAATAGGCTTAGCATTTTTAATGGGTCTAACAGAAAAATTCTGTCATTTCTTAGGGCTTTATTACAGCAGCAAGCAGAGGTGAATATTGCAGTAACTCTGAAATTGTAAAGCAAATTTTCAAAAGAATGGTGACAATTCAAGTGTCTGTTAAAGTTACAAAACCTGAAAAATAACGAAACTAGTTCTTTAGCTTTATTCCTTCCATTGAAAGATACTGCAAAACTGATGATTTCAGGTAGAGAATTCCATGGAACCAGAGTCTAGTTAAAACTCTCAAAAGAATGAGAAGGAGTTCTAGGGTGGCAAGCATATTCCATGTTTGACAACAATTCATTTTTGCCTCAATAAACTCATAACAGAGAAGAGTCCTTATGCTTCATTTTAAAGTTCATCACAGTATTAGCTTAGGGGTTTCTAGGGACAGTTACTATGTTGGGAAGCTCAGAGAGGTAATTTTTATTGAAACTACTCTGGGATTCCTTTCTTCCTTCTATTTCCTTCAGAAAAAATCTAGTGCAATAGTTCTAAGCATAGAACAATAAAAAAGCATATATTTTGAGTTAAAAACATACTGGCTGTTTGCAAAAAGTAAATGAAGAAAATTGGAAAGCTTTCTTATGTTTTTTTCTGTATCTGAATATTATAAAAGGAAATTGGGGGTACATTTTAGAGACTATCTGCTAGTATTACAGAATCATAAAGTTTGCCTAGAATGGAAGGAGTTCTCCGAGGTTAGCTAATCCAAATCCTCTAATTCTTCAATGAAGAAACTGAGGTGCATGAGTTGAGACTTTCTCTGATCAAAAGGTAGTTTCCATTGAAGGCCAATGATTAGGATCATTGGATTTTGTTTGTTTTGTTTAAAGAGGAAAATAGCAGCTTTGTTGTGGATGGTGGCATCCACAGCAATTTTATCAGTTTAGAGATTATGGAAACAACTTAATAAACATAACTACTTTAATAAATAAATAAATGTAATCAATAAACAAATTAATTAATTCAAATTAATTAATTTAATTTAATTAAATAAGCAATAAAACCACCAAATTCCATGAACTTAGATGAGCTATTCTTCTATAACTTACAGTATGAGACAATTCCCTCTTTCATTTAAATCTAATTTATTTGCATGTCATAGCATCATCTCCCTGATGTCATGGTCCTCTTTGAGAACAAAGGACAAACAACAACAAAATAAGACATTTTACCGAGGAACTTACAGGTTGATTAACTTGTCTACCTTCAAAGAGCCAGCATGTGATGAAAGCAGGATTTGAATCCAGTTTTGGGGCCAGTTTTACATTTATTAAGGCTAATATTCCCCCAACAAAGAAAGATCACTCATATACTTTACATTAAAATATGCCCTCTACAAGCTTTGCTTTATGGTTTAATGTAACAATAATTTCCAGGCTTTTGTGAAATAGCTCCTATGTATAACATATATGTATATAAATTATATGCATATATATTATAAGTATAATTATATATAATATAATATGCATATATAATAGTTATAGGTGGTTCCAGGAGTTAAAAAGATTACATTCCAAAATTTATCCCATTACCAAGAAAACTATAATTATGAGTACAAATATGAACCTATCACAATACTTAGTAAGTTTTTTAATAAGTAGAACCAGTGGCAATATATTGTTTAGTTAAAGACATCTTTTAAATTTTAATTGAAATTCTTGTGAACATTTTTAAGGCAATGGAATTAATAGATGTAATGTGATGGATCTGTGATTTTAGCAATGTGGCTATCTTCTGCAACAGAACAGATTTTAACCGCTCTACTTTTATTATGCAAACTACTATCCATATTTTCCTTTAAATCTGAAAAAGGATATCTAACTAACGTGTTGGAAATCTTCATCTAAGTCACTGTTCAGTTTCAATTCATGTATACAATATTTGTAATAGGTGTATGCTTAACAATCAACTAAAAATCGTATAAAGACACATATAGACAGATGTAAATTTATTATAAATTTTACTGACATAAAACATGCATTTTATAAAATTTGCAAATAAAATATGCAATATTCTTTACTACAAATTATATATATCCATTTAATTGAGTATTGTTAATTTTTACCAAATTCTTTTACTCTGGTTGCAGTTCAAGCATGATTTAAAAAGTGTAGTTGTATCTCAAGTCACTAACTTCTTTTTTGATAAACTGACTGACCTTAAATCTGATGTGATCTAATGTTAAATTATTTCTTACTCTTGTACAAATTAAACTTCTTAAATTAACTTTTTAACTTCAGCACTAGTGATTGCAAGTGCTATTTTAATTTTTTTTTTCATATAATTGCAAGGATTAGAACACTTTCAATGTAACTACCCATCAAATCTTGAATATTGTTAAAATCAATTTAATATTTTAACATTTCACTTAGATATATCTTTTTTTCTCCATTAGCTATTCATGGTGAATTTAGTTCTTCATAAGGCCAAATAGAAGTAACATAATAAATCAAAATAATTAAAAACCTTTCATTGGTGTTTCTCTTCAATAAAACATAAATTCCTGCATTGAATTATATTTTCTAGTAACATATTCCTAAGAACATTAAATTTATTATTTTCTCAAAATGTAATGTCTTTAAATGTATCTGACTTAATCAAATCATGAGCTTGAGATTTATGTTTCCAATCTTTAAATTTTCCAAAGTTCTTTTGGTATGTTGATTAATTTTTCACTTTCTGAATATTAATTGATCTTTACTGCAATGCAGTTGAAAGTAATGAAAATTTTTCTCGAATATTAATCAATAAAGCAAAGTTTAACAAAAAAAATACTAGCTAATATGTTTGACAAGTCAAAATATGAAAAAAACACTAAATGCACATATAAGATAAGATTCATATGTCATATAGTAGTTGTTGACAAACTACATACTATTTATCTCTATGCCAGTATTAGACTAATTATAATTTTAATTTCAAATAATTAGCTATAGTTTCTTATTTGATTTATATCATGTCTTTTTTCTTGTAATTTGTTATTGATTTTATTTTCATACTGCTATAAAGGATTACATGTAGATTATTATAAATTACAACTGCATCTGTAATAAATGATTTCCTATTAAATATAATCACTGTCTTTTTTGTGCTGATGTGCTTCTCATATGCAGAACTACTGAATTCTCTTCTTATAGAAAATATTCATGCCATCATGAGTTAGGTTCTTTATAAAGTCTTTAAGCATTTGGTTTTTTTTTTTCATTTCTTATACCTATACTGTGTTGTCTAACACTTTTGTCATCCGATCTTGTTTCTATTCATCTTTTCTTTAATGTTACCTTGCCTCACTTAAAGCCAATTCATTTGTAAGTCAAGACATCACCTTCATGATGTCATTGGTCCTTTTCAAGAATGAAGCACTAACAATAACAGCAATATTTAAGTACAAATCAATTTAATCTGAAGCACCTTTTTTGAATTCTTCTATCTCCTTTTTATCTTTATGGTAAATTAGTAATAAATGTAGGGATCATTTGCTTAAATATCGAATCTGCTAAATATTAGTAGAGGAAAGTATGAAAATTGAGGGCAATCATGAAGACTGAATCCCTGAATTTTATCTAACTTTTAAGCTTCCAGAAGGCCCTTTCATTTATCTTTGGCTCTCTTTGAAATGTCCACACTGGCTATTTCAAATTTTCTTTAATCTCAAAGCCACTCTAATCCCACCTTTGCTCCTTCAGATGACCTAAATTTCTATTTTCACTAAGATATAGCTTAGTAATTGTAAATATTTTTAACTTTTTATTTCAACTATCCACTTTTGCTCATCAAGGTCAACTCATTTTTTGTGACCTTGATCCTACCCATCCCTCCTTCTAAAATCATGTTCATTTATCATTATTAAATTTTTTCCCATCAGACTTTGTTATACTAAATTGATCGAACTCTTAATTTTCCATTTCATTTCATTTCTTCCAGAAAAAGAAATACAGACTAGTTGATTTCATTTCTTCATCATGTATTGACTTCCAGATCCCTTGTAACCTACTCCTCCATTCTACTGAAATTGCTTTCTCAAATATCATCAATGTAATCTTTTAATTTCCAAATTCAATGATATTTTTTCAGGTCTCACCCTTTTAGACTATTCTTCAGTTTTTGACATTGCTGAGAGTCCCTTATTCTTGGATACTCTCTCCTAGTTGGAGTCACTTTATAGTTTCTTGATGATCTTTGTGGTTTGCCATTTTCCCTCCTCTTAAATATGGATATTTCCAAAGTGTGAATGTTCTTTGTCTTTGTCTGAATGTCCTTCAGTAATTCATGTTGGATATAATGTACCATCCTAAAGTCTAACTCTTAATTGACAATATTTTTAAACATTTGATGTTCTTCCATTATCTCAAATTTTGCCAATATATCATGTACTAAGGCTTATACTCAATATATTAATCTTGCTACTATCAGATAAAGTATAATCATTTAATCTTAACAATAACCCTTTGGGATAGGTGCTGTAGGTATTACTGTTGAAACTAGATCAGTGAAGAAAATACTTCCTAGGAAATACCTAGGCCTATACAACATGTTGAGTGTTAGAAGAAGGTTTCAAAGGTAGCTCTTAGGGCATCTAGAAGACATAGTAGATATATAGAACACTGGCCCTGGAGTCAAGAGGACCTGAATTCAAACTTGGTCTCAGATTCTTAACACTTAAGGGACCTTAGGCAAGTCCCTTTAACCCCAATTAACTCTCAAAATGAAAATAAAGTAGTCCTCACTAAGACTCCAAGTCTGGAGTTCTTTGAATTAATCATGCTATATTTCTACCTCTCTGGGGATCAAAGAGGATAAAGTAAAACTTTGGAAACCTTGAAGTGATACAAAAATACCAATTATCATTTTTATCATTGCTCATGATAGGAAAATTATCTTTTTCTTCTATACTTTTTCCTTCAGATCCATGCATGGGAGAGGAACAAGAATGTTTGGCAAGCATAGAACAGGTTGGCAGGGCTTTAGCAGTTCAGTTTATTCACAAACTGTCATTTTTTTACCTGTGTCACAGCATGATCTAGGATTCTTTCCAGCACTGAAAACAAAAAGGAGCTGGATTTAGCCCAGGGAAGATGAGTCTGATAGGGGACGGACTTAATAATGATCTTTAAGTATATGAAAAGGCATTATATTAGTGACAGTGAGCAGCTGGTTTTTGTTTCCATTGAGGACAAATGGTAGTAAATTTTAAAAAAAGAGGGATAATTTAGATCAGACAGGGTCTAACATTGTGAAACGCTGGAAAATGTTGCCAAGGAAGTTTTGCAGATTTATCTTTTCAAGCAAGTCATCAGCGTCTATTTCCCAAGGTCATGCACCTGTCCATAAACACCTCCCACTGAACAGTAAGGTCATTTGAGCCCAGATATGTTTTGGGGGGGGGGCATAATGTCACAGCAATGCTATTGATTCCTTCCATTAAGACTATGTCAAAGGTAGAACCCTTGCCATATATTTAATACATATCAGCAAGTGATATATCTAAAATTAAGCCAAGAAATGGCTTAGAAGTTATCTAGTCAAACTGCCTCATCATCCAGATGAGAAAACTGAGAGCTGGAGAGTCAGATGGCTTTCCCAAAAAGTGAGGGCTGGGCTTAGACTTCCAGGTCTCCAGTCCAGCGTTCTGTCACTATAAACTTGCTGAAATCAATCAAATTAAAATGAAATCAATTCAACATTTATCAAGCATCTACTTGAATGTCAAATATTATGCTAGTTCCTAAGAATACAAATATAAAAACAAGTTGGAACAAAAAGCATTTTTTAAGTACTTTATGTCAGGCATCAGGGATACAAAGAAAGGCAAAAACATAACTTATTCTAAAGGGGCTCACACTTCAGTGGGGGAGACAATACACAACTATGTAAATGTAAGACATACACATGTTTGTATATACATACATATATATACACATATGTGCATATGTTTATGCATATTGTAAACCAGAGATAATCTCAAGGGGAAGGCACTAGAATTGTGGGAAAGGCTAGAAAACCTTTCTGTAGAAGATAGGATTTAAGCTGAAGGAAGGAATGAAGAACAAGAAGGAAGTATATTTCATGCATACACAACAGTAAAAAGGCATAGACAGGTAATGGAGAATAAGATTTTCTTTCAAGTTTAATTCTGGCTACTAGATTGTTGACTCATATGAGAAAAACGAATGTATATTATTTCCTAGAGCATTCTGTAAAGGGCAGCTTTTACTCTATTCCATGCATGAAGACTTCCTACCAATTTTCGAGTTCCATGAACATAAGGGGCCCCTGGCCTCCACACACATCTTAGCCAAATATGACATAAGCTTTTCTGCCACTTTATTTCTCTTGATTTAGACAAAATTATAATCTATTATTCTTCTTTGTAAATCAATTTTATGTACTGCAAGTCACCAGTTTCACATTTTATCCTCCTCTATAAAAGGGAGAGATGTATCCCTCCACAACTAAAGAAATGTTTTACTTCTATGGAAAAAAAAAAGAGTATCATTATTCTTGATCTATTTCCTTAAGTCATAAATTATGAATAGTGGTAACCTTTACATTTCCTTATAAATACAGTTCCTATTAGAGAACACTGCAATGGTAGCTTTATTGCCTTTCCTCCCCCCAGTCATGGTTATAATAACGTATGGCATTTATGGAGAGCCTTTCAACAGAGTATATCCAAGTGCTTTGTGCTATTCAAATTAATCCTCACAGTACCCTTAGGAAGTTGGCGTTGCTCTGTTTTATAAATAACTTGGCACTGAGGCTAGATAAATCTCTCAAGGTCATCCAGAAAATTGCCAAGGGACAGTAAAAACTTCAGCTTCAAGCCCCCTGTTCATCTCAGTACATATATTGATAGCTAATTATTTCATAAAACCGAGAACAGCAACTTTGCTTTTCTCTTGCCCTTGTTATTAATTAGTAATATTTCCATAACTGCACCACAAAAAATGTACTACAACCATCTTAAGGATTGACTTTGATGTTTTAACTTCCTTCAAGCGAGGGCATTAACACATGATAGGATATAAAACAGCAACAATAAACATTTAATAAGCCCTTTCTCTGTATCAGACACTGTGCTAAACAATGAGGATACAACAAAAGGGAAATACAATTTCTTCCATCAAGGTACTCAAGGGAAATAATATGTAAATAAACAGGTACATACAAGATACATACAGAGTAGATGGATTGTAATCTTAGAACAGATGGGTCAAGTAGGGATTGTTTCATTGTTTGCATTTGTAACCCCTCAGTAACTCCTACAATTCTTGAGACATTGTTAAATGCTTAACAAGTCCTTGTTGACTGACCAACTAGGAAAGGTCTTCTGCAGAAGGTGTCATGGAATCATGTTTTAAGGATTAAATCTAACAACCAGATGCATTTATTTATATCCTGATTTAACATGTAAAGGATTCTGGAAGGATGGTAGAGTAGTCCAGAATTCTCTCCAAATTTCTCCAGGCTTTCAAGGAAGAACACTGCTTCAAAGTGAACACAGAATGGCAAAAATAAATAAAAGTAAGGGAAGAGTTTTTGTCCTCCTTAGACAACTTAAGAGAACCTAAGGAAAAAATTTGGCTTCCAAGGGTCAAGGTTTGACCCCCATGAAGTGCACAGTGCAAACCCCTCTGGGGGCAGCTGGGTCAGCAAATAGCCTTAGACTTAGGAACTTTCATCTCATGTACAATGTGAAGGTTGGAAGCTGAGCAAGGTAATATTGAAGGATCCTCTGCTGTGGTGGGATGCTAAACCCAGCTATGCTGGCTAGATAAGGGTCTGAGCTGTAGGTAAGGAAGAGCAAGCTCATTCTTGGTGAGTATGGTAGCAGAGGAGCTAGAATCCTGCTGGCTACGGGCATTTGCAGGAGAGCAGAATCCCTTTTGATTTGATGGCAGAAAAGAGAGCTGAAGTTTGCAACCACAAAAAAAGAAACAAGAATGGGACAGCATGATCTGGGGATCTGTCCATGGGCTTGGAGATGGAGAAGAATTCTCAGGCCTGGGTCCCTGGACAAAACATGGAAAATAACACTAGTAAGAACCTCAAGTTTGTGGCACCAACCCCCCATTTCAGGACTAAAGCCAATTACAATAATTTGTTAAAAATAAAAAAAAATAAAAAAAAAAACCATGAGCAAGCAAAGTAGAAAGAACCTAACCTTAGATAGATAGAGGATAGAGAAGATTTGGGCTCATATTCAGAAGAAGGTAGTCCTTAGGTCTTCTTAAGACATTTATGTCTCAAAGACATTCATAACTTAAAGAAAAATATTCAATGGCCACAAGCCCAAAAAGAGGTCTTGAAAGAACTTAAAAAACAAAAACAAAACTTCTTCAAAAATCAAATAAGACTGAGGGAAAATTAGGTGGGGGAAAGATCAATCCAAGAAAATCAAGAAAATTACAAGAAAAAAAGTCAACCAATTGGAAATAAGATCCAAAAACTTAAGAAAATAACTCCTTGAAAACTAGAATTGGAGAAAGTGAGGTAATCAACATAATAAAGAAATAATAAATACAAAATCAAAAGAATGAAAAAATATAAGAGAATGTAAAACATCTTATTTTAAAAAAATGATCTAGAGAACATAAGAACAAGAAAATATATGAAAAATGTTGGACTATCTGAAATACAACCAAAAAGGGATTCTTAATAAAATATTGTAAGAACTTATTAAGGAAAATTGCCCTGAAGCTTTAGAATGAGAAGGTAAAATAGAAACAGAAAAACATCACTGATGACCACCAGAAATAGATCCTAATTTGAAAATTTAGAGAAATGTCACATTCAAGGTTTAAAGCTCCCTGGTAAAGAAAAAAGTACCATAAGAAACAAGAAAAAAATTAAATACTATGGAGCTACAATCAGGACTAAAACCTAACAGCTACTACATTAAAAAATGATAGATCTTGAAACAGTATTTCAAAGAACAAGAGAGCTGAGGCTGCCACCAAAAATAACCTACCACCTAGCAAAGTTAAGTATAATCTTGAATTAAAAAAAAGATAATTCAATGAACTGAAAGACTTTCATGTATTTGTGACAAAAAGACCAAAAATCAATGGAAATTTCAATATATAAGAAATGTAAAATAAACATTAAATATCAATTATAAGGTAAAAGTACCAATAATAAACAAATAACAAAATTGTTTACTTTTTATAGGTGGAAAATATTATCAGTATTCTTTACTCCCACATTTCAAAGCAGTTAAAGTTAAGCAACCTGTCCAGGGTCCCACAGTTACTAAGTGTCTGAGGGAAATAAACAATTAGTAATTATAACTTTGAATGTGAATGGGATAAATTTACTCATAAAAAACAGCAAACAGGATTAAAAATCAGAATCTGACTATATATTGTTTACCAGAAATATAATTAAAAATGAGAGACACACAGAGTTAAAATATCAAGGACTCGAAAAGAATTTAAAAGTAGAGCCAGCAATCATGATCTCAAAGTTAAAGTTAAAATAAACTTAATTAAAAGAGATAAATAGGGAAACTACACTGTTTAACCAATATTATCCAATATTGTCTTAGAAATGCAAGCAATATCAATAAGAGAAGAAAAAGAAATGGAAAGAATCAGAACGAGAATTAAAGTAATACTCTCTTTTTTGCAGACAATATGGTGATATAGTTGGGAAATTCCAGCGATTGAACTAAACACTAGTTGAAAAAATTATTATTTTTTAGCAAAGTAGTAAGATATAAAATAAACCTAAATAAATCATCAGCCTTTTTTATATATCACTAACAAACTTCATAAGAAGAGATAGCAAGAGACAGCCCATTTATAAATATACTTGGAAAAAAGTCTCAAATAACTATATACACATGATTATAAACACTCATTATAGAAATAAACTCAATTTTAAATACTTGGAGAACTATTATTAATTGGTAAGCAAAATCAATATGATAAAATTCCAATTTGACCTAACAACTATTTTTCAAATGTCATTCTAGTTAAATTGTTAAAAATTATTTTACTGAATTGGAAAATATAATGAAAAAATTAATTTTAAGAACAAAAGAATTTCAAGGTACATAATGAAAAAAGTATAGCAAGGAAGTTCTGTAGTACCAGACCTGGAACTACATTATAAGGCAGTTAATACTCAAACTATGTGGAACTGCCTAAGAAACAGAAAGTTAGATCAATGTAACAGAATACATAGTAGTAAAGGATTTTAGTAACTTTGTGTTGAATAAATGTAAAGATTAAGATAAGATGTAAAGATAAGAATTCATTGTTTGCAAAAAATTGCTGGGAAAATTGGAAATCAGTGGCAGAAATTGGGCATAGAGCAATATCTTAAAGCATGTACCAATGGAAGGTCAAAATAAATGTGACTAATGTAAAGGGAGACATCTCAAGGAAATTAAAAGAATGTGAAATACTATCTATCAGGCTCATAGGAAAAAAATTATGAACAAACAAAAAACAGAGAATAAGGTGTAAATGAATAATTGCAGTTATATTAAATTAAAAAGTTCTTGTAAAATTAAACCAATGTAGCCAAAATGAAAACCAAAGCAGAAGACTGGGGGAAACATTTTCATAAGACATCTCTCATATTAAGGTTTCATTTCACAAATATGTAAAGAACTTTGTCAAATTTATAAGACTCATTCCCTAATTGATAAGTGGTCAAAAGATATGAATAGAATTTTAAATAAATAAATTAAGACTATATGTAATCAAAACAAAATATTATCTAAATCATTATTGATAAGAGAAATGCAAATTAACAGTTTTAAAATAACATCTTATACCTGTCAAAGGGGGTAAAATGATAAATGCCTTTCAATTGGGGAATGGCTAAACAAGATGCAGTATATGATTTTGATGAATGTGACTACACTAAAAGAAAAAATGAGCTAGTTGATTATAAAAAAATGTAATTGATAAAAAAATGTAAAGACTTGAGACTCATGAAGAAAGATGCTATTTATCTTTACAGAAAGAACTTCAAGTATTTATAGTATGATTCTCTGTGTGTGTCTATGTGTGTGAATGTAGGTATATATATATCTTTATATATATATGTATATGTGTATATATATATATATATATATATTCATGTTTAGTTATAGCCTTCTCTAAGGCAGGGTTGGGAGTGAGAAAAAAAATTAGAAGTACACAGCAGAGAACAAAAGGAAAGAGAATAAAGTACAGAAAACTTAGGTAAATTTTAAAACAATATGTAGTTTTTATTATGGTTTTTTTTTAAGTAAATGATCTGAAATGGAAATTCATGATTTTATATTTAATCTTCTCTTTATGTTCTGCTATATACATGGGAATGCTCTTTTTATTGTTTCTCATTTTGTATGTAAGTTTAAAATGAATAAAATTTTTAAAAAACAGTCTTGGTGTTCATATAGATTCAGATATTATATGTATATATGTATATATATGTGTTTGTATATACATATATATATGTATATATAATCACATCCAAAATGAACAGGTTTGCCTCACAACTGAGCAAACCACTTAGCCACAAAATGCTTCATATGAAAAGTTTACAGATAATTATCAAATGTCTAGATCAATTCATTTATGCCATTTGCCAAGTTCTAAAAGAATCCTATGGTAAGAAAAAGCACTGCACTGATCTGGGACTGTGAGGGCAGCTAGGTAGCACACTGAATAGAGCACCATTCCTGAAATCAGGAAGACCTGAGTTCAAATCTGGTCTCAGACACTTAACACTTCCTAGCTGTGTGACCCTGGGCAAGTCACTTAAATCCAATTGCCTCAACAACAACAACAACAACAACAAAAGGTGTGGGACTGAGACCCTGCTATGACACAAATAGAAATTTGTAACTAATTTTCATGTGATAAACAATTGCTTGTATCTTCTGCTCCCAGTTACTGGCCTAAAAGTAATCCCTGAAGAACCTGAGATTTTTACTAAATTTAGAGCAATAAATCTGAGCAAATTTTAAAGGTTCAGGAAAATGAACTTACATGCTAACTGATAACATGAATGAAAATCTTTCAAAACCTGCCATAGATATTTATCCTTTTTATTTCTTAAATTTGTTAGCCGTTAAGAAATAGAGTAGTCGATCAGTGGAATAGGATAGAATCACAAGACAAACTAGGCAATAACTATAGCAATTTAGTCTTTGATAAACCCAAAGACCCCAGCTATTGGGATAAGTACTCACTATTGACAAAAACTGCTGGGAAAACTGGAAACTAGTGTGGAAGAAATTAGGGCTTGACCCACATCTAACACCACATACCAAGATAAGATCTAAATGGGTTCATGATCTGGATATAAAGAGTGATACTATAAGTAAATTAGAGGAACGTAATATAGTTTACCTCTCAGACCTATGGAGATGGAATAAATTTATGTTCAAAGAAGAACTGGAACTATTAATTGAAAACCAGATAGATAACTTTGACTATATTAAGTTAAAACAAAACCAATGCAGACAAGATTAGGAGGGAAGCAATAAATTGGGAAATCATCTTTACATTTAAGGGTTCTGATAAAGGTCTCATCTCTAAAATATATAGAGAATTGTCTCATATTTATAAAAATTCAAGCCATTCTCCCATCAATAAATGGTCAAAGGATATGAACAGACAATTTTCAGAGGATGAAATTAAAACTATTTATACTCATATGAAAAGGTGCTCCAAATCACTATTGATCAGAGAAATGCAAATCAAGACAACCCTGGGGTACCACTACACACCTGTCAGATTGGCTAAAATGACAGGAAAAGTTAATGATGAATGTTGGAGGGGATGTGGGAGGGCTGGGACACTGATGCATTGTTGGTGGAGCTGTGAACGGATCCAGCCATTCTGGAGAGCAATTTGGAGCTATGCTCAAAAAGTTATCAAACTGTGCATACCCTTTGACCCAGCAGCATTTCTATTGGGCTTATATCCCAAAGAAATCATAAAGGAAGGAAAGGGCCCCACATGTGCAAGAATGTTTGTAGCAGCCCTTTTTGTAGTGGCTAGAAACTGGAAATTGAATAGATGCCCTTCAATTGGAGAGTGGCTGAATAAATTATGATATATGAATATTATGGAATATTATTGTTCTGTAAGAAATGACCAGCAGGATGATTTCAGAGAGGCTTGGAGAGACTTACATGAACTGATGCTGAGTGAAATGAGCAGAACCAGGAGATCATTGTACACGGCAACAACAGTACTATATGATGATCAATTCTGATGGACATGGCTCTCTTCAACAATGAAATGTTTCAAACCACCTCCAATTGTTCACTGAAGAAAGCCATATACACCCAGAGAGAGGGATGTGAAATGTGGACCACAATGTAACATTCCCATACTCCTTGATTGATGTTTGCTTATGTTATGTTTCCTTTATCTTATATATCTTTTGTGTAGATAAGATTTTTCTTGCACAACAATGATAAGTTTGGAAATATGTATACATATATTCGATTTGCCAGTATTTTAACATAATTAACATATATTGGATATCCTGCCATCTAGGGGAGGGGTAGGGAGTTGGGGGGAAAAATTTGTAACAGAAAGCTATGTAAGGTTTAATGTTGAAGAATTGCCCACACATGTTATGCAAATAAAATAAAAAATTAAAAATTAAAAAAAATTTAAAAAAAATTCGTTATCCGTACTTCACTGGAAATTGATGAAGAGAGGGGGAAAAAAGTTGGCAACAGCCGAGTATGTGGGTGAGGAGTCTGTCCAGCAGATGGTGTCTAGGTGGTGTGTGTGTGCACGTGCACCATAGAGAAAATAATGTTTTCCGAGCCAATGTTATTGTTGAGAGTAAAGCATGTTCAAGGCAAGGAAAAGGAAATCACTAAACTGAGGAATGGTGGCAGTAGTTGCAGGGAAGATTTTTATTATTCTTATTAATTATGAAGTCTTATCATTTGACCTTGCAGAAATAAACACAAATTATAATGCTGAATTCCTAGAAACATCTCAAATTGAATATTTCCAAAACAACTACTTTTCCCCAAAACCCACCCCCTCTTTCACACTTAGCTTTCACAATCCATTTCTAATTGAACTTCTCTTCATTTTTTTAACCCAACATGTTTAATCAGTTGCCAAGTCTTGCCATTTCTACTTCTCTCAATCCAATCCTTATCCTTATTCAGCTACCACCTTAGTTCAGCCCCCCCATCACTTCTTAACTTGATTTTTTTTCTTTTAAACTAATTGTAATTATTGCTTCAAGTCTCTACAATTTACACAACTCTCAAAATTACTTTCCTTAAGTGTGGAGCTCCCTTTGTCACTTGCCTGCCTATGCTCCATTGTCTCGTTATCTTCCTCTAAAGTACAATATATACTCTTCTGCTCATCTTATAAAATATTTCACTAATCTTGTCCCAAACCAGTATTTTCCCAAAATCCTTGGATGGTAACACCCTTGCTCTGTGGGATCCTGACAAATTAGATTTCACTCCATTCCTTACACATGATGCTCCATTTCCTTTACACCCACTACTTTTACACCTTTTTACATCCTTTACACCTGTTCTTCATGCCTGACATGCTCTCCCTTCTTACTTCTCTGTCTAATAGAATCAGATTTTTCCTCCATGATGAACTTCAAGCACTGCCTTCAATAAGATGCCTTTCCCACTCCCAATAACAGCTAGTTCTTTCCTACCCTAAATGTCTTATAATTGACTCAGTATTTATATTGTACATATTTATTCATTATATGCTTATATACATGCTTATCTTCCTATGAGAATGTAAACTCCTTTAGAGTAAGGATTGTTTTATTAATTTTATTTGTATCCTTCAAAATCAACTGTTTGATGTTAACAAATATAGTTTGTTATACATGTTATATATGATAATATAGACCTTATTAGTTAATACAAGAGTGGCTGGAAAGGCAGATGGTACAGTGGATGGAGCTCCAGGTCTGAAGCTAGGAAGACTCATTTTCCTAAGTTCAAGTCTGGTCTCATATACTTTTGCGCTATCCTGGACAAGTCCCTTAAACAAAGAACAAAAGAATTGCTGCTTCTTCAAATGCGAAAGATAAGAGACTACAAGCAGAGAATAAATCACATTGTCAGACTTGTTTGTCTTGTCCATTTGCTATTTTTAACTTTTTCCCCATTGTTTTGAGGGAGGATTCATTGGGAAAAAGAATAGAATTATAAGATAACCAAAGTAAAAACAAAGAACAATTATAAAAGGCTTTAAAAAGCATAGAAAAATAGGATGGATGTTAGGCAGTTGGAGGCATAGTGGAGAGAATGCTGGGCCTAGAGCCAGGAACTCTCATTTTTGTGAGTTCAAATATGGCCTTATAAAGCTGTATGACCCTGGGAAAGTCATTTTAATCTGTTTGCCCTAGTTTCCTTATCTATCTGCCAAAATGAGCTGGAGAAAGAAATGGAAAACCACTCCAGTATCTTTGCCAAAAACAAAACAAAACAAAACAAAACAGACAACAACAAAAAACCCAAATGATATTACAAAGAGTCAGATGAGACTGAAAATGACTGAACAAGTTGAAACACTGTATAGAAATGTTTGTTTTTTTTTTCAAAAAAGCTTGTAGAAAAAGAGAGGAAATAATTATTTTATTAACTCATTAAGTTTAAATAATTAGTCTTCATTTTGTACATGAAAGACAAGGGAAGACTTTTTAAAAAGGATTAACAAAACTACCACATGATGGTAAACAAGGTAAGATTAAAGGGGCTGAGACATAAATATATGCAAGATGGTACTATGTTCAAAGTAGTAAATAAAAATAGTGAGTAAAAAAGAAATGAGATGGGGACAGGTACAAAGTTGGCTTTTTATTTTAATATTAAATATACTTCTGTGAACAGAAATAAATAAGGAAATGTTAGGTGATAATGATGAGAATTTTTATAAAATGGACAAAAGGAGTAAGAACCCATCAAATTTTCTCCACCTTGCTGAAGGAGAAACTAAGTCATGGCTTTAAGAATGCATAGTAGTAGTGCAATTCAAAATGACACCACTTTTTTTTCTTTTGTTGATTTGTGAATGGGTGACAATAGTTACGACCATCTTGCTCACCTTTATAGTCCAGATGTACAATTTTTGAGGAGCAAGTCAATTTTCAATTATATGACTGTCCATTTTTACATTTTGTGGATAAATTTGTAGAATTTTTGCTCTCTCCTTTTCTCATATTTGACTATATTTTATAACTTCTCTTATAGTCAAATAATGTGTCTTTAGGGAATACAAATTTGCAATTGTAGCTCTTCTCTCTTTAACAAATGCTAGTTAAAAATAATATTTCTGTATATCTTAAAGATCTCCAATCCCAAACTTCTTTTAATTCAAGAAATGTTTGACTCAGAATATTTCTATCACAACAAATAATCTTTTATTCATTTTAATAAATAGCTAATCTCTAAACTGATCCAGACATAATTAAAGTCTGTTGTGGGGAAAAATTATACATTTTAATATCACAGATGTGTGATTTGTGGGATCACATATTATTATACATTTCTCCACATACTTCTGCTGACATTAGTAATGAAAAAAATCTGTGTAATACTTTTAAGCCCAAAATAAAATATAAATGTAAGCTTTTATTACTATTATGATGATTGAAATTTTACTATAAGTTACGTAGGTGGTTTCTTATATATGAGGAGAGGAAGAAAAACACTTTTTATAGTGATTTCAGCTTTGATTACTTATTAGAAAAACAAGAATAAAAGCCTGCTGTGTATGCTGAAATAGACATTTATGGAATAAAACTAAGTTTCATTCAATTTTGCACCAAACATTACTAATTCAGTGGTTGGGACAGGCTCCTAGCAAAGACTATTAAAGTAGATATTAACATTTTCTTTAAAATATGATAAAAAATTGCATATCTATAATTCTGCCAATACAATATGACTTTTTTCAAAATCTTCTCCCTTATTCGTTAACTTTTTTTTTTTGCTGCTGAGACAATTGGGGTTAAGTGACTTGCCCAGGGTCACACAGCTAGGAAGTGTTAAGTGTCTGAGGCCAAATTTGAACTCAGGTCCTCCTGACTTCAGGGCTGGTCATCTATCCACTGTGCCACCTACCTGCCCCATTCTTTAACTTTTTTGAGGCAATTGTGAGATTAAGTGACTTTTCGAGGATCATAAAGCTTTTAAGTATCTGAGGTTGGATTTGAACTGAGGCACTCCTGACTCCAGGGCCAGTACTCTTATTTATTGTACCACCTAGCCGCTCTAAGAATCTTTTTGTTTGGAATACTCTAATTTCTACTGGAATTAGTCGGGAGACAAAAAGAATGTTCAAAAAAGGGGAGAAGAAACATACCAGGGAAAAAGACAGGGGTCCAAAGGAGAAGCTTAGTTAAATATAGTGCGAGTAGGGGAAGGGAGTGGGCATTTCTAGAATCCCACTCTAATACTGGCTAGTCAAGGGACATTCTTCTCTTCTGTGGAACTGTAACCTGGGCCCTTGCACCCTTTCAGCTGTAGTTAGTGCTATTCTTTGCTTTGGAACTACAACCTAGAATTACTGAGTATAGACAATGCAACAAGGTCCTGAATCTAAATCCAGCAAAGTATCTTCTTTAATCTATTTATGTCTAGTTATCCAACTCTCTTATCACCCATGGACTGAGTACTCCTGAAGCTGCTGCTACTGTCACATCCCTTTCTAAGGTCTGCTGCTGGCACTGCTGCAAAATGGCAGGTCCTATACTCTGACCCTACCACTATCCCAGTGTGACAGAAATTTTCTGCCAATCTCCTAAATTGTCTTGAGTTGAGCTGAAAAAATTGCTTAAAAAGTGCCTCTGCCACTCTGACAAACATAATTTGAGATGTTACTCATTATAAAGTTATTTGGAGGGTAATTTAGGACAATTCACATGGGTTCCTGCCTCTGTTCTGCCATTTTCCACATGGCTGAAATCTACATTTATAAAGAAAAAAAGTGATTTGGGTCTAGATTGGAAAACTACATGAGAAGGGAAGTAATAAAAGTAAGATGACTAGCATAAACTTGCTCCATATACTGTAAATGAGAATATATAATCTTCTTCTTCTTTAACTTACTAGGTTCATTATTACTTTCTTTTGCCAGTTCCATAATATCTATAATATCACAAACAGAATGACTTTGAAGGTACATATTCAGTCCTAATCTTTCTTCTGAGACTCTATCCTCCAGCATTACTGTCTGCTGTACATCTTGACCTGGATGACCCATCAATATTTCAAACTTAGTATCTAGCAGTCCCTCCTCCAGACTTTACTATTTCTGCTGAAGGTATCATTGTTCTAGTCACCTTAATCAGGCTCACATCCCTTGGAATCAATCTTAATGGATTATTGGCAACTTTGGAGAGAATACTTTCAATTGAATGATGAGTTTGGAAGTTATATTGCAACATATTAAAGAGTAAAGTGCCTTGCAAATAATGAAATGCTTAATAAATACATGTTGAATAAATAAAAATATTAACTTATCAGCACTTAGTCATTTGCTAGGAGTCATTTTTAACTCCATTGCCTTTTAAGAGTTTCTGTTGTGTTTTGCTTTTGTCCATTAAGCTCGAATTCCAAGAGTCTGATCAGCTCTGTTTTGCTCTATGAGAATGCTTGTAGGTGTCCAGTTCTGTTCAAATCATTTTTCTGGATTTTGTTCAATTATGCAGATTAATTTATTCCTGGGTATAATTCATTTTAATTTTCTTTTCAGCAGATCATATTTCTTTCCCCCCTTTTCTGTGATATCCTAAATTTTCTGACTGGGGTTATGTAGCACATGATCTATATCTATAAATCCATTTTTACTATTACTTCTTTGATCTGTAAGTTCTGGACCTGGAGACCATATTTTTAGGTATACTTTCTTTCAAAATTCTTTGGTAATGACTCATTTATTCTATTTTACTTTGTCCTTTTGGAGGTAATCTTTTGTGTTTTCTAGGAATACAGTATCTAGATTTTATGCTTAATTTTGTTTTTCTGAGAACACGATGATTAAATTATTTCTCTGCATGCCATTTTCTAGGTCAACTTTTTGAAATAAATCTCTCACATAATATGATGGAGCTAGAGTAGGAAGCAATCTTGGGAAACATCTAGTTAAACCTACTTGTTTTACAGATAAGGAACCTGATATGGAGACAAATGACTCATCCAATATAACATATAGTATCAGAGATGGGATTCAGACCTATGTCACTGGATTCCAGAGACAGTTCTCTTTCTATGTTAAACACTTTGTCAAAATACTACTTCACTCTGTACCATACAAATTTGTTCAAATATTGCTGCAACTTTTCTTCTTTTATAATGTAACATTTTTCAACTTCTACCTTTTTTAAACAAGGTCTCTACTACTTTTCTTAAGATTTCCAGCTTCTGACCCTTCATTTTGTATATTAGATCCCCAATAAACTCTCAGAACATATTATCATCTGATACTTAATCCTAGTATCATCATCTTTGACCCTATAGTATTTTTTCATTAAAGTAGTATACTATAATTGATAAAGTCATTTCAGAGTTTAGGTCACCTAGATTCAAGTCTCATCTCCAATACTTTTACATTTTTAAATAAATGTTATTTTATCCTAAACTTAAGAAATAAAACAAGCATTTCCATAATATGGTAGAATAGAAAAATGATGATTTTATATGAAACTGCAAAGACATTATGTACAATCTGGTATTCCTTTAAAATATATAATTCAGTTATCAAGTAACTTTCCTTTTTTTTCCTCTTCCTTTCCCCGCTTAAGAGGTGGATACTAATACACACACACACACACACACACACACATACACACACACGTGTTACCATATACCACATACTTTTAGTTCTGCTTTATTTAGTTCTTTTTTTTAGTTGTGCTTTAGTTCTTCATTAATTCATTCATCTCTAACAAATACTAGTTTTGTGATCCTAGGAAACTCAATTTACCTCTTAATTCTTCAGGCAATTTCAATGACTTAAAGTTGAGGAGATGCCCATATATATTGGTAAAGGGACTTTCAGATCAGGAATTCCATATGTATAGGGGTCATGATGAAATAAGCTTGAATTAGCTCACTGAATTAACATGGGCTTTTTATTCTTGTTCTTCAGTTGTTTCAGTCATGTCCCATTCTTCACGACCCCATTTGAGGTTTTCTTGGCAAGGACACTAAAATGTTTTGCCATTTATTTTTTTTAATTTACAGATGAAGAACGGAAGTAATCAGGGTTAAGTGAATCACTCAGATAAGTAAGCTAGTAAGTATCTGAGGCCAAACTTGAACTCAGGTTTTCCTGACGCCAGGCCCGGCACACTATCCTGTCTACCCAGTTGCCCCAGTAAGAACATTTACAACTCAGAAATTTACAAACAAATTTGTAACACCACTACTCAGGGCTTGTTTTATTGTTATTTTTTTTCTAATTTCTCGGACTTTTAGAGAGAAAGGAAATGTTAATAATTCAGACTAATCTCAATTTTTTCCCCCCCGTGGGCTGGCTGTTAAACAATTACCAGATCTGACTGACTATACCAATGAAATCACAGGTTCAAAAGACACCTAAAAATCCTGTTAGCAGTTTTTCTTTGTTTTCTCATTTCCTCAGTCTCTACAACCTCTCTGCAACACACACATTTGTACACTTGTGTATAAACACACACACACACACTCATTTGGCGGATTAAACACAAATTTTCTCAACTAAATGGTCTAAGAAACTGAATGAATTGACACAGACAGAATGCATAATATTATGATGAAACTTTTTATGAATGTCTATTATGAGCTGCTCTCTTAGTTCCAGCTTTTAAAACTCTCCCTTGAGTTACTGACTCATCTAAATCTAGTAGTAGAGCAACCAAAGTTGGGGGATTGGGGAGATGCCTATAGCACATAATGGGTGTGGATAGTTTGTCCTTGCTACATTTTAAAAAATTTTAATGAAGATTACCCATCAGGAGCTCCATCTCTCTGAGTATTCTTTTTTCATTTGGCAGATTTCTTATCATTTTTCATGATAAAGGGGAGTTAAAATACAATTCTTCATTCTGCCATTTTACTAGATGTTCCAAAGATACAGATATGGGAGAAAGAAATAAAAGAGTAGAGGATGACATGTAGTCCAATTTGGTTAAAACTAATCCTGAATAAACTTTCTCTTAATTATAAAAAAAGGTGTTTTGAAGATATTGACTGCTTTTCTGGGTCCCAAGTAACTACATTTATGGCATACTTAGCCACCCTAGCATGCTTTAGTAATGAATTCAGGATGCCAAAAAGTGCCTTATTGGAAGGCAACCTAAAAGTGTTTTCTAAAGACTAAACACACATAGATATTTTGCTCTAGAAATTAACTCTGCATCAGCTAAAAAGTCAATACACATGGGACAGAAGTGCCCTATTTAAACTATACAAAAAAGACAGGAAGAAGTGGACTGCTTAATACTTTTAAGTTTTTGAAAGTGATAGTTTTTCTCTCTTGGGTAGCTCCTTGTTTGAATATGGAACTATTTTAAATAATACTTTCCTATTGTAAAAATTCAGCAGCATATAACAAGAGCTATATTGTGATAGTCAGATGGCCATCCTGAGATGCTTTTACAAAGTAAACAGAGGAAACAACCTGATGAAAATTATGACTATAAAAGGTAATTTTACTTACCACCTTAAAATGTGGCAATCAGCTTCAAAGACAATGATTCATTTTAATGAAATAATCAGTGAAATAACACTAAATTATCTATATATTCAAGATGTACCTATAATTAAATACCACCTGCTGTATCCTTGTAGTATTCACACATGTGAAAAACACAAAATAGCTGTCATTTTGTATTATTAGTTTTAAACATCTTCATTCTTCTAATGAAACAGATATGGTTATTATTCAGTTGTGTCTGACTCAACATGATCCCATTTGGGGTTTTCCTAGCAAAAATACTGAAGTGGTTTGCCATTTCTTTCTCTAGCTCATTTTATAGACAAGAAAACTGCATCAAAGACTCAGGATCACATAGCTAGTATAAGTCTGAGATGAGATTTGAACTCTTGAAAATGAGTCTTCTGGACTCCAGGCTTGGCACTCTATTCACTGTGCTACCTAAAAGTATTACCTCTTAAATAGCAAGACTAAAAATCAAGAATACACATGACTTTTAGTTCTCCATATTTCAAACAAATGTTTGACATGGGTGAATGCATTTTTCATCATTCCCATCTTTTTGGAAATGTCACTCTGATAAGTAAGAGTCTTTGCATGTATCTCTCTCCAGGATTCAGCAATGTCTTCCTCTCGGTGAAACATAAAAGGTAAAGAGTAAAAAGTACTTTTTTTTCTTTTCGGTTTCTGTTTCTTTGTTTTAAACATGAGTTTCAGCACTTATACATTGGAAGTATTCAAAGAAAATAGCACAATATTTTTGAAAGTTCTTAATAAGAGCAAACAGCAATTTTTTAACATTTGAGATGTTGCTTCTAGAAAAAGCCAGAATTTGTTTATACTAAAATGTTGTTAATAAAATGGGTAGTGCCGTTTTTGGCGAAAAGAAACAATAAGGCATAACTATATGTAATAGGATGCAACTTTTTTATGGCTCATAAACTTCTTCTGAAGGAAAAGCTCAAAAATTCTGTGGCAGTATCCTTAAATTATTGTGTTTCTAGCCACAAGTTGAATATATAAGTTGTTTATGAGTTTTTTGTCCCATTACTAGTTATATCTTATAAGAATAAGATTATGATTTAATAACTATGTTTAAGATAAGATTTTATAGAATCATTATTTCATAGCCAAATATCTATTTATTATTTAAAAGATATTATATTAAGCAGTTCTATAATTAATTTGTTGTTTTTCACATGTTTCATACCCGAGTCCTTGTTAACTCATTTGAATTTTTCTTTGGCAAAGATAGTGGATTTGCTATTTCTTCTCCTGCTCATTTTTTACAGAAGAACTGAGAAAACAGCATTAAGTGATTTACCCAGAGTCATACAGCTAGTAAGTGTCTGAGGCAAGATTTGAACTTAGGAAGATGAGTCGTTCTGACACTGCTCCAGACTCCAGATACCCTATCCACTATGCCACCTTGCAGCCTATAATTAATTTAGGTAACTTCTAAAAATGAAAAAAAAATGTCCTAATTACTTCTTTTTCAAACAATAAAGAAAGATAATGATCAAACATCCTTACCTCACAGGGAAGAACATGATAAATCTACTATAATCTTTCTTTTGGTAAATCAAACCTATAAAATATAAGGCTATGTTTTCATTTCAAAGAACGGATGTATCCTGAAAAGAAAATGTATTTTAAGTTCAAAAAAATTGCTTATTAATCTTTAAATTTACTAGATTATAAAGTAAAAATGTTTTATAGTATCAAGAAATTCTGTGAAATTCACTAATATGTCAAAATTATTAATAATATTGATGTGACAGGTAAGACAAAGTAGATTTAAACAGATAAATGTGTTCTGTATAAGAACGAAGGTGAATTGGCAGATGCAAGTAAGAAGGATACTAATAGGACAATATGTTCGATGAAAAAGATATTTTATTTTTTCTAAATTGCATCAGATTTTATTTCTTGAAGAAGAGGACAAATTCCATGTCAAAATATGAAGATCCTACTAGGGCTTAGAAAAAATAAACAAAAAATACATGATGAATCATATCTAAGAAATAGAGGAGAGGTCAGAAAAAAGGGGAGATTATAAATGAAGCAGAAATGTCTTTGTCACAGTATACTCTAAAATGTTTGGCAGCCATTTACCAACTTTAATGCCTTTGGGACCCTCCCTCATTGACACAACAAAGTTAACGCAATGTTTGCTAAAACTGTCCTGTTAATTTGGGAACCAACATGGCCCAGGATACCCAGGAGGTAGGAGAGAGGCGGGCGGTAAGAAATGAAGACAAGATCACTTTGCTATCTTTCCTAAGATTCCAACTTGCTACCATTTCTCCTGTGTGCACATTCTAAATAGTTTCTCTGAATACACAAATTTTCTTGCTTTTTAAGAGTACAGATAAATAATGGCTTTTAAATTTAACAATACATTGTATTTAATATTCCTTTTTCCTTCTACTTATTTACCTTCCTTTCTTTTCACACCTGCTTTTAGTTAATGTTTTTCTGATCTCTTAATTCAGTGGAAAGCATAAATTCAGTATTTACTTTTTAATTTTTTTACATAGTCATTAAAAATTAGTCCTCTCATCCTGGTTTCAGACTATACTGATATTATTGATAATAGTGACATATATATATGTATATATATATATATACATATGAAACACAACAAATAAAAACATTCATTTAGCTTAATAAATATCATAGCATATATAAAAAGCTTTCTGAAAATGAGGTACATATAAGTACTATAATAATACTGGCAAGCAAGCTTCCCAATTTAGATTCCCAGAATAGCAATTGCAATGGGATATGGTCTATAATAGGTCACAATAACATCCAGAGATAAATTGATATTGCTCAGTTGTTTCAGTCATACATGCCTCTTTTTGATCCCTTTTGGGTCACAAACTCCTTTTGGAGTTATTTTTGGCAGATACTGAAGTAGTTTGCCATTTTCTACTCTAGTGGATTAAGGTAAACAGAGATTATGTGACTCAGTTACAAGGCTAGTAGGTTTTGAGGCCATATTTGAAGAAAGAAAGATGAGTCTTTCTGATTCCAGACCTAGTAATCTATGTGTATTATTTAATTGCCCTTATCACCTGAATTAGCATGTCTTACAATGTATGATTCTTTCCTCTAGAACTGAAAAGGCTAAAATATATCAAGAGAAGAACCACTAAAAAGGGTAAAGGACTTTGATATTGATGGAAATTAGTTAAAAGTTTCATAACTATTTAGTCTGGAGGAAAAAAACCTGGAGGTCAAGTTTTCAAGTACTAATAGGGCAATCACATAAAAGAGGAACTAGACCTTTTTTTTCCCTTGGTTTCAGGCAACAAAACTAAAATACAGAGACCTAAATTACAAAGAACTAAATTAAGTCCTGATGAAATGCAAACTTCCTAACAATTAATCTCTTTAGAAAAAGATGAAAAAACTTGCCTCATCCTAGGTTCCCTTCGCCATAGGACTTTTCAGGAAAACTACTCCATCAGACCTATTTAGAGAAGACTTCTGTTGAAATACAAATAGGCCATTAAAGCCTAACCACTTAATGTTTTATACCAAGGGAAAGGGAACTGAAAGGCATAGGATATTACTGAATGTATTACGATATTAAACCCTGAAGATTAGCATTGTTGCAAAATTATCTCTTTTCAAAGTTCCTTATATTGCTAATCTAACCATCAGGATAGTAGGTTTTCAATAACATGATGGTGATAAATAGAGTTTTAGAGTAGTCCAAGATCATTCATCTAGTCAGTGGGAGAGCAAAATGTTCATTTTCTTTGTGTCTGCCCCAATGGGCCAAATAAACTCTCCAAACATTGGTTTGGTGATATTTTAAAAGTGAAGACTTTTCTATTATAGACTAACAATCTTTCTGATGGTAGAATGAACAATCTGTTAAGTGTTCTCTACTATTGGAGGACAAATCCTCTACTGGTAGGTGTCATTCATGAGAAAATAATACATCACTGAATACTGATTTTCATTTAAAAATGATTCAGTGTCAGCAAAAATTAATGGAATTCATTTTAATGCCAAAAAGAATTAAATTTAAAAGGAAAATATCTATTAATAAAACTCAGTGTTAAGAAAAAAAAACATACATCATACTATTACTTTTCTCTAAAGGCATAAGACACAATGTTGCTTATAACTTGTATTACAGACTTACTCATTATAACTTTTAAAATAAATGTATATATGACATCCTAGTTTGTTTCTCACTCTCAAACACAATTTTTTATTGAAATAAAACCTATGTATCTATTTAAGAGCCTTCAAAATGCATTCTTTGTTCTTCAACCATAAACCCACAGAATTTTAGAATAGTAGATTGACTACTCTCATTATTTTGACAGAAGTACTGAATAAGGAAGACTAGGTCTGAAGTTTCTCTTATAATGATGAGAATAGCACCAAGGGAGTTGGAAGAAACCATATAGTACAGATAGTTTTTAATAGGTAAATTTTGGAAATGTGAAACTTGAGGAATTGACTGAGTAAAATAATTTCACCTCATGTAACACCCCATGTAACTCAAGAATTTCCAAGCTGTCATGTTACATAGGAATTACTTTAATGTAATATAGTTCTATTACTAAGGTTACCTGGACAAAAAAAGAAGGAAGAGGAAATCTATATTCTGGAGTTTGAATGAAACATCACTAATTCCTCATCTATGAACAGGAAAGAGGAGAAACCTCGAGTAAGAGAAATTATAAAAACATTCCCAATAATCACAGTAATTTTGGTGTTCTATGTTAAAACACAGCCAAAGATATAATTAACTAAATGCTAGCTCAATTAAAAGTTATTAGTTTGGACTATAAAATTAATATAGTAAAGTCTAAATAAACTTTAGTTGAGTGATGATCATAGAATGGCAAATTCTGAGCCAGCACAAGCTTATATGCCATAGATGACATTTCTAGCTACATGATTTTATAGATGAGATACCGGAGGCCCAGAAATAGTAAATAATAAGTGCAACATTATACAGGTATTAACTTGCAAAAGTAGGATATAGTGAGATGCTCAAAATAAAAGGATGAATGCATTATGGGGAGATTTTCCTCTTATGGAACAATTTTTTTGTCTTGACCATCACATAGAAAAAGAAAGCATATAGAAGAGACCCAAATCAAAAAATAATACATCCAGCAAATTATCTGTTAAGTAAGGGAAAGCAATACAAAGCAAGATTTACTTCAAAGAGACTTGGAAATGGTTATTGGAATACATCTATTTCACATAAAGTTATAATAAAGATATGTCACATAAAGTGATCTTGCTCAGAAAATGCATTCCAACTTTAATCTCGTCAAAACAGAAAGATACAGAGGGAAACACTGGAAATTAAAGAATAATATGTTAAGAATTAATAAACTTGAAATACATGAAATCATTATTAAATTGTGATTGAAGTATACTTTTACAAAAAGAAAAATAAAGTGTTTAAGATTCTTTCTGCAAATATTATTCTCACAAGGAAAAGAAAAGAAAAAGTACCCTCCTTATCTCCTGACTTTCATTGAGGAAGAGTGTGGTCATCAGATCTGAATTGGTTTTATGAAAGCAACAAGGTACTCATTTGGGTTGGCCCATTCAAATTCTTTTATCCAATCAAATTTATGACATGGCTCAAGGAGGCATTCTGTGGTCATGGGCATTGACTAAGATTATTTATCTTTTTGCACTTTCTAAAGAGAAACGATGTTTACTCATCCAAACTCATACCCCACATAGTTCATAATTTTTATTTTATTTTAAAAATGAAACTGACATTCTGTCTTATCAAATATACTTTTTAACAAAAACACAAACATATGCATTTAGCTGATTAAGATGGTTAATTTATTATTAATATAAGGAAAGATATGTGTTTTAAGTTTTGTAGTATGTAGTAAATATTCAACATTGTATTTGGCAACAGCTATTTTGCCAGGTGGACATTATTGAAATAGTTCAAATCATTATGTATTGTCCTTTTGTCTGTAATTTTCTTATTTTGCATCATTTCATGCAGATCTTTGTTACTTTGTATTATTCATCTGTCACTCCTTTAAAGTGTAAAGCCATACTGTTACATTTATATAAGTCTTTGAAGGTATTACCCTATTTCGTCAAATATTTTAATATCATAAATGATTATTAAATGATTTTTGCCATTATGACTAGTTACAGTATTTTAATTTTTTAAAAATTGGTCATAACTTACCCTTCCTAATTCCTTATCTTCAAGGGCTAGAACCCCAGTACTTTCAGTGAAGAGCTTTACTTTGACCACAGGTCGAGGATGAGTAGTGGTAAAATCTCCTTGGGTACCCCATCTGTAATAAAATAACAGAAATTTTTAAAATTTTTTTAAAAGAAAGATTTAATCTTGCCCAGTATTGGAATTATGCTCACATAAGGCAATGTTAAAAGACATAATATCTTCTGTGGCATCGTGAAATTAATTTTTATCTTTGATTGTTTTGAACGGACAGATGGCACAATCAAGGAGAAAAAAATAACATTAAAAATATTTTGTGATCATTATGAAGTTATTAGTCTTATTAGAAACAAAAATGCATTATTTAATTTGTTAAATGTATTCAAAGATGAAAATGATTGCTCTAGTGCATACCTAAATTATGACTTAATGGATAGTTCAAACTAACTGAAAGTTTACTTCATAGTTGTTAAAAGTAATTTGACTCTAGCTGTAGTAAGAAATCATTAGAAAAGCAAATAACTCAACAATGAATTACATCGGTTTTAGAAGTTTATTAATAACAATTTGAAGGTATTTATATTTTCACAAACTAAAGCATAATGGTAAGTTAAGCTTAGGTGAAAATGATAATTAAAGTTAAAAGTCAGTTATCAAACATTTGGTCAATATTTTTTTCATATAAGACTAAAAAATGTTGCTATTTTTAATACATAACAAATATTCTGGAAAGATCTTTGAATCTTCCACATTTGTTCTACCTTTTTCTTAAGGCCTCTTTAGAAAACATGCTTTAGTCATTAAAAATAATAACTTGAAATATATCTACTACACTGTTTTGTAAGAAATTTTTAAAATTCTGACATAAAGGAAAAGAAAATGCATTATTAATATATTAATATCTTGCAGTTAATTTCCCATTATGTTCTCAAAGGAATGAAATAAGTCTGGTGACATCTGGCTTTCAAAATCATCGTAGGAAAATAACTTGTTTTCCTGGCTTATCTTTTAATTAGTAGCATCTTTACTTCACACAAATCTATTTCAGCTTATTTTTAGACTTGCATGACAGAGACTTAATTGTTAATAAATGTCCTAAAAATCTCTTCTATCACAAGATATCTTAAGAAATATTATTTCTAAGTAGTTCAGATCCCAAGTTATGTGAGTCAGCGCAACTTGAAGAAAAGATCACAGATCAAAATACCAAGATTTACAGGAGGAAATAGCATATACATATATATATATATACATATATATATATGTATTATATAAAATAAGATAAAAATACACATGAAAAATCATCAAATAAAAAATGCTGCATTTACTATTAGTTTGTAATTTTTTTTTGCATTTTCCATGAAACCCTTTGAATCTTTATATTTTGAAAATATACCACAGAAATCTTTCTTGTTGCAATTCTAACAAAATGGGACCTATAATTATTTGGTACCTTTTGCCAAATCCTGTCAGTATGACATAAAACATTATAAAGCTAAATAAAGCAAATCCCATTACTTCTGCTATTATGTGAATAAGATTTCATATTCAGAAAGCAAATCCATTTGCCAATGATAAAATGAAAGTTTTAATTGTGAAAAAATATCATTACCCAATTGTGAACTCAGATTGGTAGCAAAATAAGTGAATGATAAAGTACTGTTTTTGCAAATCTATAAAATGGAAATACTTTTGGATAAAAATGGAGGCTGCTAATCATAAATATGGATGGTAAACAAAATAAATAAGACATAGTAAATAATTAGTTGAAAAGCAAAAGATCTCCCAAAATAAACTTCAATTGGTCTATAACACATGTGTGTTTATATTACCCTAGTTGTTGTTTAAACTATGACAGTAGAATGCAATATCAATCTTAAAAAGGCTTTGAGTACAGTTGGGGTAATTAAGCCATTAAAATTTAATATTGTACTAAGATTTTAAGTAGTTAAAACTAAAAACCTAGAGACACTTTTGGGACACTTTGCAAAATCTTTAATTGCCTAAATTTAGAAAGACTCAATACAAGGTGGAACACACAATTATTAACCTTATTACTATTATTCTTAATCACTATCATTATTTTGGGCTTATTAGGACTATCATAAGACACTAAAGGATTATACATTAATCATGGAGATATTCACATTGATGAAATTTCAATTATCTCTTCATGCAATTAAGTGTCATACCCAATTAACCTTGATGTCTCTCGAGTTCCAAGTGCCACATATCCAACTGCCTATTGGATATCTTTACCTGTAAGTGGCAACTCAAATTTAGCAATCCAAATCTGAACTTGTTATTTCCATGAGTAAACCTGATCCTTTTATAAAGTCTCCTATTTCTGACATGTGGTCTTATAAGATTTGGCAACACAATAAAAGAAAAACTGGTTAAGTACTGTTGACCACATCTCTTCTGACAGGTTCTAATGTCACAACCTCTGTAGAAGAAAGACTTAATTAGACATCAACTCAATTTAATAATCTCAATATTTTATTTTATACTTTGTTTTTCATACACCAGAAGTACCATTAAGTATGCAGACACAGAAAAGTGCTCCTGTTTAATCATTTCTTTCCCTTCTTCACTGCCGTCACAGAGAAGGCGATAAAGAAAGAGGTATAAAAATAATCAAAATTTCTATTCTCTCAACCTGCCCCTTGATTTTTTTCTCAATGATATAAAGTGCTTCCCGTGTCCTCTTTATTTGCCATTTCTTGATCACCCACCTCAGAAAAGTTCAGAGAGATATGGATCTTCTGAAATTAAAAAAAACAAAATTATATGGATTCATCCCCGGGTTTAAGTGCAGTCCCAACTGATAGTCATCTAAAGGCTAACATAGTTAAGTTAGGAGAAATTAAATTTGGAATTTTTCTAGAGCAATTGAGAATTTACAACTTTCACTAAAAGAATCTTCAGTAAACCTTTTACTAACAAGGAATCTTATAGAATAAATAAGGAAAAATTCACTTAGACACCAGCTCAACTTAAACATTGAGTTTTTTATTTCCGTCTATAGCTAGCCCTTAAACCAGGCTCAACAAGGTCATATATGCTAGCCATAAAGAATAGTTAAAGAATAGTTACAGAATAGTTACCTATATCCAAACATCTATATTTCAGCCAAATTATGAAACTTTTGAACATGTGCCAGAACTGCAGATTTGGATGTAATCTAACTTGATTGTGAGGATGAATGCAGATTCATTTACCTGTAGATGCCATACAGTGAAAGCTATGTGATAAAATTGTTATATTATGTTGAATTTCAGGAATTTGATTAGCTTGATGATGTGTTTTTATAATGAGTTTTATTTTTCTTGCCTTCTTGATGTTGAAATAAAATAATACTGAATTAAAATATTTTCTTATATTTCAAATATTTTTAAATAAAAGTCTGTTCTATAGGACAATAAGATGTATTTCCAAGTCTTGCACTTTCTACTTTCACCACGTCTCATATGTTTCCTTCTCTCCAGTCACATAGATGCCAACTTGATACAGGTTTTCATCACCTCATACCTGAACTAATGAAAAAACCTTCTCATTGGTGTCCCTTCCTAAAATCTCTCTTCATTCAGCTCCATCCTGAAATCAGCCACTGAGATGATATTTCTAAAGCACAGATATGATTACATTATGCTACCACTCAACAAATTTCAGCAGCTCCCTATTATTTACACAATAAAATATAAAATATAGCTTTTAAAGCCTATCAAGCTCAGTCCCTTCCTGATTTTCTAGTGTAAAATTTTCCAAACCTGACCTTTTCCTACCTTTCTAGTTTTCAAATACTCTCCATGTACACCACAACCCAACAATACTGATCTTCTTGTTCCCTGAACAAGATAGTCTATCACTTGTGACTGAGGCTTTTCATTGGCTGTTCTCCAGGTCTGGAAATTTCTCCTTTCTCAGTGTCACTTTCTAACTTCATTGGCATTCCTCAAAGCTCAACTAAATCTTATCCTCTCCAAAAAGTCATTTCCATCCCCCCACTCTTTACTCTTATTAGTATCTTCTTCTGAGAAGAACTTCCAGTTTCACTATCTATAATCTGGATATACATATAATCACTTGCATACTGTTTCATTTGAATGTGTTTCTTGAGGTTGTAATTAATGTTGTCCAGTCATGTTTGAACCTTTATGACCCTATTTGGGGTTTTCTTGGCAAAGACACTGGAGTGGTTTGTCATTTCTCTCTTCAGCTCATTTGACAGTTGAGGAAATTGAGGCAAACAGGATGAGAGTCACACAGCTAGTAAATGCCTGAGGCTAAGTGGAAACTCAAATTTTCATGACTTCAGTTCTGGGGCTCTATCCCCTATGCCACCAAGGTACCCATTTGTTGAGTCAATCATCAAGTATTTATTTGGTAACTACTATTCAATCTAAAATCATGCTGCTTATTTTTCATTAGTATTGCTGTCCTATGCTAGGGCAGCTTTGATTTTTATTTTAAAATATTTTCAATTTATCATTTAGTTTTTAAACATTCTTTTCTTTTTTGAGTTCTAGATTCTTGTTCTTCTTCCCAACCTTCCCCCCAGCCAAGAAAGCAAGTAATATGACAGCAATTATACATGTGAAATTATGTAAGACATATTATCCATATTTCTAAAAAAGCATGAAAAACAAAGAGAGGAAAAACAAATGAGAAAATTATACTTTTGCAGAGTTCTTCAGTTCTCTTTCTGAAGGTCAATAACATTTTTCATCATGAGTCGTCTGGAATTATCTTGGATCACTCTATCCATCAGAAAAGCCAAGTCATTGTTGTTGGTCATCATCATTATAATATTGTTACTGTGCATACTGATCTCCTGGTACTTCTCATTTTATTGTCATTAGTTCTTACTGGTCTTGACATGTTTGTTTGTTTTTTTCTGAAAGCAGGCTCCCTCATCATTTCTCACATTAAAATAGCACCCCACCTCAATCACAATACCACAACTTATTCAGCCATTTCCCAGTTAATGATTATCCTCAATTTCTAATTCTTTGCTATCACAAAAAGAGCAGCTATAAATAATTTTGTATATATAGGTCCTTTTCTTTTGATCTCTGAGATACAGACCTAATAGTATTACTGCTAGGTCATCGTATATACCTAGTTTTATTCCCCTTTGAGTGTACTTAGGGATCACATTTTTGCCTTTATTTCCCTCCCAGAATTCAACACAATGTAATGCACACAAGTAAGCAATTAAATATCAGTTAACTGATAACTATTATAATGTACAGTAATGTACTATTTAACATCAATACACACATGGTATCACTATAATTCAAATAAAAGAGTGATTACTTTTGTCTAGGTTCATCAGGGAAGGCTTCAGGGAAGAATGGTCATTTGAACTGGGGTTTGGAGAGAAGTCAAGAATTTAAAATAATAGCAGGGAAATAATTAGCAGGGAAATTATGGGTAGAAGCAAATGATGAGAGGGTACACTTTGAAAATGAACTCAGCTAAGATGATCTTTTTTGAGATGACTTCTCTCCCATTCAGAAATGGAAAATGTGACCATGTTTTTCTATGTTCCCCAAAGGGGAATCAGATAGCACTTACCAAAGTGTCTTCTTGTTTCCCATACCAGACCTCTACTCTTTAGCAGCCTTCTCTTGCTATTATAGTTCCTTGTAAATAATAGTCTTTTTATAATGCTTCCCCTTTTAACATTTTCTGGACTATTCTCTTAAAGGGTTGCTTTAAAAATCATGTTATTATTGCCTTTTGAATCTTCAGGATGCTTCCGAGGGATTTCTAGCTTTCTTCAAAATGGCTCCCTTCAAGATTTAACTTCAATCCTACTTTCTGCAAGACTTGTTCAGTTTTTCTCAAAGTGTCCTCCTGAGATTCTCATTCTTATTCTTTCTCTCTTTCCTGCCGTCTCTGTCTTTGTCTCTATAATTAGGACTGGATACTTCTTTACTTGAGGGTAGCAATGCATTGGATTTTTGATTGTATTTTTCTTTTTTTTTTTTTATTTTAAATTTTTATTTTATTTGCATAACATATGTGTGGGTAATTCTTCAACAATAACCCTTACATAGCTTTCCGTTACAAATTTTCCCCCCAACTCCCCACCCCTCCCCTAGATGGCAGGATATCCACTACATGTTAATTATGTTAAAATATTGGCAAATCGAATATATGTATACATATTTCCAAACTTATCATTGGTGTGTAAGAAAAATCTTATCTACACAAACGATATATCAGATAAAGGAAACACAATGTAAGCAAACATCAATCAAGGAGTATGAGAATGTTATGTTGTGGTCCACATTTCGCATCCCTCTCTCTGGGTGTATATGGCTTTCTTCAGTGAACAATTGGAGGTGGTTTGAAACATATCATTGTTGAAGAGAGCCATGTCCATCAGAATTGATCGTCATATAGTACTGTTGTTGCCGTGTATAATGATCTCCTGGTTCTGCTCATTTCACTCAGCATCAGTTCATGTAAGTCTCTCCAGGCCTCTCTGAAATCATCTTGTTGGTCATTTCTTACAGAACAATAATATTCCATAACATTCATATACCATAATTTATTCAGCCATTCTCCAATTGAAGGGCATCTATTCAATTTCCAGTTTCTAGCCACTACAAAAAGGGCTGCCACAAACATTCTTGCACATGTGGGGCCTTTTCCTTCCTTTATGATTTCTTTGGGATATAAGCCCAATAGAAATGCTGCTGGGTCAAAGGGTATGCACAGTTTGATAACTTTTTGAGCATAGCTCCAAATTGTTCTCCAGAATGGCTGTATCCGTTCACAGCTCCACCAACAATGCATCAGTGTCCCAGCCTTCCCACAACCCCTCCAACATTCATCATTAACTTTTCCTGTCATTTTAGCCAATCTGACAGGTGTGAAGTGGTATCTCAGGGTTGTCTTGATTTGCATTTCTCTGATCAATAGTGATTTGGAGCACCTTTTCATATGACTATAAATAGTTTTAATTTCATCCTCTGAAAATTGTCTGTTCATATCCTTTGACCATTTATTGATTGGAGAATGGCTTGAATTTTTATAAATATGAGACAATTCTCTATATATTTTAGAGATGAGACCTTTATCAGAACCCTTAAATGTAAAGATGATTTCCCAATTTATTGCTTCCCTCCTAATCTTGTCTGCATTGATTTTGTTTGTACAAAAACTTTTTAACTTAATATAGTCAAAGTTATCTATCTGGTTTTCAATTAAAAGTTCCAGTTCTTCTTTGGACATAAATTTATTCCATCTCCACAGGTCTGAGAGGTAAACTATATTATGTTCCTCTAACTTGTTTACAAAATCACTCTTTATATCCAGATCATGAACCCATTTAGATCTTATCTTGGTATGTGGTGTTAGATGTGGGTCAAGCCCTAATTTCTTCCACACTAGTTTCCAGTTTTCCCAGCAGTTTTTGTCAAATAGTGAATACTTATCCCAGAAGCTGGGGTCTTTGGGTTTATCAAAAACCAAATTGCTATAGTTATTGCCTAATTTGTCTTGTGATTCTATCCTATTCCACTGATCGACTACTCTATTTCTTAGCCAGTACCAAATGGTTTTGATGACCGCTGCTTTATAATATAGTTTTAGATCTGGTACAGCAAGTCCACCATCTTCAGCCTTTTTTTTCATTAATCCCCTTGAAATTCTAGACCTTTTGTTTTTCCAAATGAACTTTGCTACTATTTTTTCTAGATCTGTAAGATAATTTCTTGGGAGTTTGATTGGTATGGCACTAAATAAGTAAATTAGTTTGGGTAGTATTGTCATTTTTATTATATTCGCTCGTCCTACCCATGAGCATTTTAAGTTTTTCCAATTGACTAGGTCTGATTTGATTTGTGTGGAAAGTGTTTTGTAATTTAGTTCATATAGTTCCTGACTATCCCTTGGCAGATAAATTCCCAAATATTTTATACTATCAACAGTTATTTTGAATGGAATTTCTTTTTGTATCTCTTGCTGCTGAACTTTATTGGTAATATATAGAAATGCTGATGATTTATGTGGATTTATTTTGTATCCTGCCACTTTGCTAAAGGTGTGAATTGTTTCTAGTAGTTTTTTAGTTGAGTCTCTAGGATTCTCTAAGTATACCATCATGTCATCTGCAAAGAGTGATAATTTGGTTTCTTCACTACCTACTCTGATTCCTTTTATCTCTTTTTCTTCTCTTATTGCTAAAGCTAACATTTCTAATACAATATTAAATAGTAATGGTGACAGTGGGCAGCCTTGTTTCACTCCTGATCTGATTGGGAATGGTTCTAGTTTGACTCCATTACATATGATGCTTGCTGAAGGTTTTAAGTAGATACTACTTATCATTTTAAGGAAAAGCCCATTTATTCCTATACTCTCCAGTGTTTTTAATAGGAATGGGTTTTGGATTTTATAAAGGCTTTTTCTGCATCTATGGAGACAATCATATAGTTTTTATTAATTTGGTTATTAATATAATTGATTATGTTAATTGTTTTCCTAATATTGAACCAGCCCTGCATTCCTGGTGTAAATCCTACTTGGTCATGATGTATTATCCTGGGGATGACTTTCTGTAATCTTGTTGCTAAAATCTTATTTAAAATTTTTGCATCAATATTCATTAGGGAAATGGGTCTATAGTTTTCTTTCTCAGTTTTCTCCCTACCTTGTTTAGCTATCAGCACCATATCTGTGTCATAGAAGGAATTTGGTAGTACACCTTCTTTCCCTATTTTTTCGAATAGTTTATATAGTATTGGGATTAATTGTTCCTTGAATGTTTGGTAAAATTCACATGTAAATCCATCTGGTCCTGGAGATTTTTTCTTAGGGAGTTGATTAATAGCTTGTTCTATTTCTTTTTCTGAAATAGGGCTATTTAAATAATTTATTTCCTCTTCTGTTAATCTGGGCAATCTATATTTTTGTAGATACTCCTCCATTTCATTTACATTCTCAAATTTATTGGCATAAAGTTGG
>JAJPUD010003194.1:215392-265141 GCA_023553655.1 Myrmecobius fasciatus
CAATTGTATAGTCAGCTTTTCCAAAATTTTTCTTTCTGGAGAATCTTTAGAAATGAGATCAAGAAACTTAGAGGGAAAAAGACTTCTTGTGAATCTATACAAGTCTCCCCCCATTCCTGACTGAACAACCCTAAAAGGGTAGTGCTAAAAGCTGCTCTGTACACTACTCCATATAGTCCTGTTTAATCAAAGTTTCCTCCACTTTCTTACCCTAAAATTCCCAGCAGGCTTTGCTAAAATATTCAGCTACTAAGATGGTCTCCTACAGTCCTAGATGGGCAAAAACATCCGTCCAGATGGAATTTTCAACTAATATGTTTCATGGTGGTTCCTACTTGCAACTTTTTTCTAATCTATAACTTTAAAAATAAAATCAGGATGGGAAATTCACCATAAACAGAGAGAAAAAAAAAAAAAACAAAGAGATTAACAAGAGCGACGAGAGTGAATAGGACTATGACCTTTAAGCCAGAAAGGCTGTCTGCTCTTGGAAAATATTTTTTTATGTTTTTCATTTTATTTGGTCAACCAAAGGCTTGCAAACATATGTTTGTAAATAAGGAAAGAAAGAATTTTCTTAGTGTTAGCAGAGCCTGATTATAGCAATAACTAGATCAGATCAAGCCATCAAGAATTAATTGTCTACTATATACTACTAAAGGCATAAAGACAAAAAACAGTCCCAGTTCTTAAGGTGCTCATTAATCTAAACTTTAAGAATGTTCTTAGAAAAAAAAAAACATGCAATTCGTGAGCATAAATGTGGAGGTTCAATGTAGTTCAAAGAAATGAAACCATTCCAGTATTAATATATGAACTGTGTGATTTTAAAATTTGATATAAATTACTGTTTTACTAATACATAATCAAATTGCTATTGTCCATCATTATGTAAGTTTTAAACTCCTTTATATGAATATCCTTAGTTCCCTTTTGCACTCTTATAAGTCAGCAACCACCCACTTACTTAAGAAAAGGTCAAATGTATTTAAAGAAGCACTGACAAGGGAGATTCCAAAGAATCTAAGCTATTGGTACCCCATACTAGAAAGCCTCATTCTCTGATTCTAGTCAATTGGTAGCTCATTAATGTTCTCACATTGCTACAGATTATGTCACTTTATATTTTCAAAATTCCTCTTTTATGACTAAAAAGACCACTTTAATTATAAGAAGTGTCTTTTGTTATTGAGGAACCCTGTACCCCATTTGTTTGCATTACTAGCTTTGCTAATAAATAGATAATTCTTGGAACTGTTGCCTCGGTTTGTTTTATTCACAAATTTCTAACATTAAAACTGGTACAATATGAATAATTTGTTTTAAAATGGCATCTTGTAATGAAAGAACCTTCAGTTTGAAAACTTTAAGAAATTCTATATTGAATTACTTTACAAGATTCAGTATGAGAGGTAGTAACTATTAGATATATAAATATTTTTTACTTAATTGGCATGTTTGAATACTTTCAGGAATTAACACTAATTATATTTCTGTTTTGAACATATTAAATACCAAAAGAATACATTATTTTTGCATGCAATGCTTTTACTAGAAATATAGTGTCTTTTTTTACTTTCACAAATGCATTATTTATGAGAATTCAGACTTGCTTTAAATGAATAAAAGCTCCTACAATGCACCTTTACTTTTAGCAGTAGGAGTTGTTGGCTTTTGAAAACATGATATTTTATAGCAGTTCTAATACCTATTGAATGAAACTGTCATAATTAGGCAGCCATATATAAAGATTTAAAAACTCAACACAGGTTTTATAGAAGTGAAACTAAAATAAGGTAAGGAAAATATTCTTTTTTATTTTATACAATTTGGCAGTAAAACATTAAATACTATAAATGTCTCTATTACCGTAAGATATTGGGGAAAATTAAATTTTCATGTATTTCCAAAAATTGAATTAAATTTGGAAAGCACAATAAGGAAGCAATCTTCTATGGTTTTTCATACTTGTATTTTGTGTCCAGATCTGCAAAGGACACCAACATTTGAAACAATAAGAGGCATAAAATTTTCTGAGGACTCCTCATTTTATAGGGTAATTTTCTCAAATGCTACATACTGTTCATAGGGTTGTACAAATTTAATGTTTATTCTTTAGGTTAGAGGTCTGAAGTGCTTAGCAGTATTTCCATTATGATTCTTTGGCAATTTATTGACTTTAACATTTGGGGTCTAAAATTTGTAGTTATCACTCAAGAGTATAGATCAGCCAAAACCATATGAATATTCATCCATAAAGGTTCTATCACTTCCACATTTGGATGATAGAATTTAAAATTAGAAATAAACTTAGATATCATTTGGTATAATTTCCTCATTTTTATAGAGAAATTAAAATTCAAATAAGTGGTAATAGAGAGTAATAATCAAATCAAGCAATCAATAAGTACTTAAGTACTTAGTAAATCCTAGATCCTAAGGACATAAATACAAGATTGAGACAGTCATTAGTATGAAATAAATGATGCTGTATTTGGTGGCATTCCAGGGTGAGTAAATACAGAAAACAGCCAAAGAAAATACTAAGTGATGGAATAACTGACAAATGAAGCATTTAAAAAGAGTACCTGAAAGAAGTAATGCTTGAACTGAGTTCTGAAAGGAGTTAGTAGTTCCAAGAAATGGAGAAAAAGAAGGAAAATATTCTGGGTATTGAGGAAGAAGGGGGGGTTTCAGCCTGTGTAAAGGCAAAGAGTCAAGAGATAGAATCTTATATTACTGCATAAATGTCAATAATGAAGGCTAAGAAAGGCCTTTGGTTCTGAAAATTATGGTGTTAAGGAGATCACTGAAAATGAAGAAAAAAATCAGACTGCAGAATTTTCAAAAACAGTCCTCAAAAGCATATTATCAAACCATATTTTTATCTCTACAAAATCTTTATGAGAATGATATACAAAAATATCCAGTAAATCTTTTGATGAAAATGTGAAAATACAACAGAAAGTTTTTTTAAATAAAATTTCCTACAGAAAGACTACATCTCATAGTAATACAATTAACTTAAATGTGTAGGGAAAATAAATAAATCATACGTGACTATTTCTTATTCCAAAATAAAATCAACCTCATATTTTACTTGTCAGGGAAAAACAGTCTTAAAAGGCTCTTCTCCATCATATGTCTTATGCAGATATTGAACTGATATAAGACTCCTTGATAGGTGCTATTAACAGATAATTTTGTTTAATAATGTTTTGATTAATAAAATCAAGAGATAAAATATGGAGATACAGGCTTGACAGAGGTCCTTATAATTAATTATAGAAGTCCTTATCAGAATTTCAATTGTGAAGGCATTCTCTATAGATGGTGAGGCCTCCAGCTACTCCTGTATGCAGATGGCACTGCCCTGATAACTTCCAGACCCAAAATACCATAAAAGATTTTCTCTTATAACATCAGTGGCCATTCCAATTATATTAAGGTTAAAAATCTACAAGGGGAAAATCAAGAAAAATGCCTTTTGTACAGCCTATGGAATAAATGGTTCTTTAACATAGGTTATTTACTGAACAGGCTGGATATGACCTAGTACTAGAACTGAATGAAAAAAAAAAAGAGTGGATTGGTGAAACTTAATGCTTAAGTAAAAGGCAGTGAAAAGGAATGTGGGAGGAGAATCAGGATTAAGCATATCTTTAATTATTATTTGGGTAAAGAAGTGGCCAAGGAGATATTATTTAGGAAAAGTGGAGGTCAGCGAATGAAAAATCTACATTTTTCACTTGTACCCAAGAAAAATTAAAGGAACCACAGAAATTTATCCACCTCAAACTGGGTCAATCTACCTTTGGAGGATTTATGGGATAAAAAGGACAAAAATTATGAAGCATAATAATATGTTGATAGGTTGTGATATGCCTGTTTGATGGGGAGCAGAATAAAAAAGGTAATAAATGTTTATGTTGTACTTACTATGTACCAGGTTTTGTGCTATGCACTTTTACAAATATTATCTCATTTGATTCTCACAAGATCCTTGTGAAGTATGCTGAGCTCTTCCCTTTTATGTTTTGAGTAGGACAGAAAGAGTCATACAATATACAAAAGATGAGCAAGCATGGATACATTAATATAATAATGTAATAAGATATGCAGCATAGATACCAAGGTTATAGGAAGAGAAATTTTAATTGGGACTTAAAGGAAAGTAGGGAGGTGAGTAGAAATATAGGAGGATGGAGAATAAATAAGGAATGGGGGTAGCCAAAGAGAACATCCCACGCTTAGAGATAGAGGGTCTTGTTTGGGCAACAGCCAAGAGACTGGATCAAAGAGTAGATGGTGGAATGTAAGGTATAATCAAACTTAAAAGGTAACTGGGGGGCTAAATTATGAAGGCTCTGAATGTAAAACAGAGTATTTTATACTTAACTGTTGTAAACAATTGTAAACAATGTGAAATAATTCCTCAAGGATTAATAAAGGATAGATATCTTGGGGAGAAAGGTGGTATAACCAATATGACAGATTAGAGGCAATCCAACTCAGTGAACTTTCTCAACGTTCCTTTTCATACCACTTTAAAATAATGGCTAAAATAAATTTTGGATGACCAGAGACAACAAAAGCTCATATTGAGACATTTTTCCAGCCTAAGAATACTTAGTTCAAAGTCAAGAAATAGGCTGGAAAATGAACAAAGAACAAAAAAGAACTTGAACATGAAAAGCTTCTATGGTGTCTAGGAGACCAAGTAGAAACTCAGAAGACAACAAGATGAAAAAAAACCTACAAGGAAAGCCTCACAGAATAATGCTAATTGGAACCAAGCCCAAGAAGAATTTCTGGAAGAGGTAAAGAAAGAGATAGGTATGATTAGAAGAGAAAAAAAGAATTAACAACTTAATAAAAATAGACACAGAAACTACTGAAGAAAATGATACCTTAAAACACAGAATTTGTCTAATGATAAAAAAGGCACAAAAAGTCATTGATGAAAAGAACTCCTTAAAAGAATAGGTCAAAATGAAAGTAACAAAATCTCCCTGAAGAAAATAGTTCCTTAAAATTAGAATTGGGCAAGTGAAAGCTAATGACTGCATGAGACATCAAGAAACAATAAAACAAACTCAAACCAATGAAAAAAAAGAGGAGGAGGAGGAAGAGGGAGAGAAGGAAAAAGAAGACGAAGAAGATAAGGAAGAAGAAGAGGAGGAGAAAATGTTAATTATCTCTTTGAAAAACAACTGACCTAGAAAACAGATACAGAAGAAATAATTTGAGAATTCTTGAACCATCTGAAAGGCATTATTGAAGAAAGAGGCTAGATATGCTATGTCAAGAAATTATCCAGGAAAACTGCCCTGATGTCTTTGATCCAGAAATTGAAAGGATACACTTATCTATTAATTTCTGAAAAAAAAATTCAAAATGAAAATTCACAGAAATATTATAGGTAAATTCTAAATATTCTAAGTCAAAGAGAAAATAATTTAAATGCAGCCAGAAAGAAACAAATCATTTATTGCGGTGGCATAATCAGGATCACACAAGATTTAGCAGCTTCCACATTAAAGAAGTGAAGAGAGGGCTTGGAATATAATATTGCCAAAGGCAAAGGAGTTAAGATTACAACCAAAAATAATCTACCCAGCAAAACTGAGGATAATCCCTCAAAAGAGAAATAGAGATTTAATTAGAGAACTTTCAAGCATTCATGATGAAAAGACCAGAATTGAATTGAATAGAAAATTTGACATTGAAACACAAGATTCAAGAGAAGCATAAAAGCATAAAAAGATAAACATGAAAGAATAAACAGAAGTGTCTCAATAAAATTAAACTGTATGTTTATATGGGAAAATGATGCATCTAACGCCTAAGAACTTTTTCATTATTAGGGCAATTAAAAATGAGTTTACATGAACAGAAGGCATGTATGTGAATCAAACACAAACAAAAAATGAACAGGTGAAAAAGATGGATTCACTGGGAAAAGGGGGAAGTAAGAGGTAGAATGGAGAAAATTTTCTTACATAAAACAGGCACACAAGGAAGAAGTTTAACAGTGAAGAGGAAAATGGGGTTGAATGACAGGGAATGCTTCAACTTCCCTTTATAGAAATTAGCTCAGTGAGAGAGGATTCATGCATCCTTCTTCATTTCTGCTCTCCCCCTCTGCACATATATTTAGCTGTGTATGGAAAGATAAATTTATTGAATAGAGAATTAGAAGGGTAAGAGGATAAGAGAAAGACAAGAGGCAAAATAAGAGAGTAGATTAGGGGAGGCAGTAGTAAGAAGCAAAATAGAATTTTGAAGAAGGACAGGATAAAACAAAAAAAAGAAGAAGAAAGAGAAAAAAATGAGATGGGGAGGACACACCGTAAATATAACCATGAATTTGAATGAGCTCACCCACAAAATAGTAGCAGAAAGGCTAATGAATAAGAAACCATAATCCAGCAATATGTTATTTACAAGAAACATACTTGAAATATAAAGATACATAAGTTTATAAATAAAAACCTGGAGCAGAATCTAATATGCTTTGGCTAAACTAAAAAAAGACAAGGTAGCAATAATGATCAATCTCTGACAAAGCAAAAACAAAAATAGATGTAATTAAAAGGAATAATCAGGGAAACTATATTTGATAAAAGGTACCCTAGATAATGAAGTAATAAAAAATTTTTACAGAAAGTTTTTCTGAAAAAAACTACATTTCTCAAAAAATATACCAAGTATTAAACTGAATCAAATATATAAAAATAAGAGCCATTCCCCAATTGAAAAATAGTCAAAGGATAAAAACACAATTTTCAGAAGAAAAAAAATCATTCCTATTTATAGTCATATAAAAATCCTCTAAATCACTATTGGTTAGAAAGAAGCAAACTAAAACATCTCTAAGGCATTATCTCACACCTATCATAAAGTACAAATGCTGGAAGGGATGAGAGAAAAATAGGTACACCAATGAACTGTTGGTGAAATAGTGAATTGGTCTAACCATTCTGGAGAACAAACAGGAACTAAGTTCAAAAGGCTATAAAACAGTGCATATCATTTGATCCAGCAATATCATTACTAGATGTGCATCCTAAAGAGATTGAGAAAAAAAGAAAAACAACCTTAATTTATATAAATAAATATTTTAAGTTCTTTTTGTTGTGGTAAAGAATTGGAAATTGAAGGGATGATCATCACTTGAGGAATGGATGAACAAACCATGGCATATTATTATTATATGACACTAATGTACAGTGGAAAATGAAGAGGAGGGTGGCTCCAGAAAAAAATATGGCAAGCCCTATATGAACTCATAGCAAGTGAAGTGAGAGGAACCAGGAAATAATTTTGTATAGTAACAGTAATATTGTAATCATGTCAATTGTGAAAGACTCAGTTACTCTGATTCAAGATAATTCTCAAGGAGTCATGATGCAAAAGTGCTATCTACCTTCAGAGAGAGAGAACTGAAGAATTCAGTGCAAACTGAAGAATACTTTTCTCTCTTTGCTTTTCTTAATTTTTTTTGTAAAAAAAATATGGCTAATAGGGAAATCTTATCTTATATAATTTCACATGTATAATCATGACACTGCTTGCCTCTATGAGTGAGGAGAAGTTTTAGCGGAAGGGAGAGTTTATAGATCTCAAAATTTAAAAAGAAAGGAATATTAATAATAAAATTACTTTTTTTTTCTTTCAAACTGAGTTGGTTCAGGTAGATTTTAATTGTTGTATACACATACACACACACACAAAATCTCTCAACACCATTATATCCACTGCATCCCAATGATTTTAAACTCTCAATTGCCACTAAATAAACCTTTCTGTAGGGCTGACTGCTTTTTTATTTCCATCCCCCTCAACTGATCTACTCTCAATCTTCAGTGATATATATGTATACATATACATATATATATACATATATACACACACACACATACATACACAATATTCTATTTTGTCCTCTGGAATATCTAATCAAAAGGTAGAAAAACAGATTTGATTTTAAACCTTTATCTTTCTTGCTCCCTCTACTTGCAGTCTTGGAAGCCTGCCTCACTCTTGATGACACATTTCATAGTCCAATCTTTCTGACACTTGTTTCACTTTCACTCAAACCACTGTCTCACTGGTCATGGTGAAAGAGTTGTATAACTTTTTGTTCCTCAATGCCATTTTCAGGTTTTGCTTGGCTCACCATAACTCAGTAAATTCTCCTCTGTTTATTTAATCTACACTCATCATCTAATAAAGATTTTTTTATCTATTATCTATGAACTTCTACTATATTTTTTCTCTCCTCAAAACTGGCTCAGTCTTTTTTTTCTTTTTTTTTAATTTTTAAAGCTTTTTATTTTCAAAATATAGGCACGGATAATTTTTCAACACTGATCCTTGCATAGCCTTGGGTTTCAGATTTTCCCCTCCTCCCTAACCCTTCTCCCCTAGATTACAAGCAATTCAATATATGTTATACATGTTAACATATATGTTAAATCCAATATGTGTAAACATATTTGTACAATTCTCTTGCTACACAAGAAAAAACAGATAAAAAGGAAAGTAAATGAGTAAGAAAATAAACTGCAAGTGAACTACAACAAAAAGAGGAGAATGCTATGTTGTGATCCACACTGAGTTCCCACAATATTCTTTCTGAGTATATATGGCTTTCTTCATCACAAGATCATTGGAACTGGTTTGAATCATCTCACTGTTTAAGAGAACCATGTCCATCAGAATTGATCATCATATAGTATTGTTGTTGCCGTGTATAATGATCTCCTGGTTCTGTTTGTTTCACTCAGCATCAGTTCATGCAAGTCTCTCCAGGCCTCTCTGAAATCATCCTGCTGGTCGTTTCTTACAGAACAATAATATTCCACAACATTCACATACCATAGTTTATTCAGCCACTCTCCAATTGATGGGCATCCATTCAGTTTTCAGTTTCTTGCCACTACAAAAAGGGCTGCCACAAACATTCTTGCACATATGGGTCCCTTTTCCTCCTTTAAGATCTCTTTGGAATACAGGCCCAATAGAAATATTGCTGGGTCAAAGGATATGCACAGTTTGATGACTTTTTGAACATAGTTCCAAACTACTCTCCAGAATGGTTGAATCCATTCTCAATCTTTCTTTTGCAAATCTACTCTTATATTAAGAGATTTCACCATCCTTATTGATATCAAACTGCTATAACATCCAAATTCCTCAATTTATTTCTTATGACTTATTTTCCATCTTGCCATAGCTATGTACAGGATAAAGTAATTTCCCTGATCTTGCCACCACTGGCGTACATTTCTCCATATCCATGTCCATGGACTCTAGAATTTTTCTGTTTATAGTTTCCCTCTGCCATGCAACTCCAAACATGTTCATCATTACATCAACCTCCAATCTCTTCTCCCAGGCCATTACTCCTTCACTGGGATACAATTTTCCCTTCCTTAACTTAATCCCTTGTTAACAAATTAAACCTTACTTTGATTATCCTCCATTTGAGTCCTTTGTCCCTTTATCCAATTAAAATTAATTGTATACTTAATCATAATCTCATCTGTACTGTATATTCCCTAAATGATTCACTTCACATGTACCACAGCAGTTCTTCTAAATCTTTTTATACATCTTCATGGTCCTCTCTTCAATCATCTTTTTGTGATTAGAACTTTGCCTCACATTTCACTGAAAAAAATTGAGCCATTCCCAAAGAGCTCCCTTTCCCTGCCATGTTCCTCATCTCATATCACTCAGATATGTCTTCTGTTACTAACTCCTTTTTTATTCCTTTTTGATATGACTGGGCAGAACTGCTCCTTGTCAAGGTAAATTCTTCTATATGCAAAAGTGAGGAAATTCCATCTTATCTTCAACATATTTTCCTTCAACTCCCTTAATAATGCACAATTTCAGCAGCTATTTCCCTAATACCTACTAAAATCCCCACATCTCCCCTATTTTGAAAAATATTCACTTTATCTATTCATCTATCCATCTCCATTTGTTAGCTAAGCTCCTTGAGAAGGCATAATAGATGCCTCTTTTTCATTTTATTCCTTCTATTCTTAACTGTGCAATTTGGGTTTTGATCTCATCATTCAATTAAAATTGTTCTCTCCAAATTTAATTAATTATATCTTAATTTCCAACTCAGCCTTTCCCGAATCATCAGCCTTGGCCTAGCCTTTCCCCTCATTAATCACTTTTTTTTCTCCACAATATTCCCATATCCCTATGTTTTCATGGCAATTCTCACTTGTGGTTCTTTCTGGTGGCTCCTGTCTCATTTTATGCATCTTCATCATTTTCATGCCTTGGAGTTTTTTAAAGGTTCTGTACTGGTTTCTCTTTTCTCTAAAGTCTCACCTGTTGTAAGAAGCCTTTCCAAATTTTCAGAATTAGTGCCTTTCCTTTGAAACTATTCCTAATTTATCCTGTTTGTAGATTGTATAGAATTCTGTAAATGTTGTCTCCCTCATTATAGTATGAGCTCCTTGAAAGGAGTCATTTTTGCTGTTTTTGTTTGTTTTTGCTTTTTTCTATATCCCCAGAGTTAATAACAGTACCTGACAAACAGTGATTACTTGACAGGAAGGCATTATTAACATTAAGGAGGAATGATAATTTTTTCTTACAGAATACAGGAGTTGGGATTTGAAGGAAGCCAGAGAAACTATGACAAGGAGAGGAGTGGGAAGAGAATCCTAAGTATGGGGGACAGCCAGTAAAAATACATGAAATTTGGAAGAGTTTCATATTTTAGGAATAGCAAGGAGGCCAGTGTGTCTCAGGATCACAGATCAGATAGAAGGGAATAAAGAATTAGAAAACTTGGAAATGTAGGAAAGGCCAGATTATGGAGTCCTTTAAAGAACAAAGTAAGGATTTTATATGTGATTCTGAAATAATGGGGAGCCACTGGAATTTACTGAGTATTGCAAGTCATATAGCCAGATCTACATTTTAGGAAGATCAATTGTGACTGCTCAGAGGAGAAAAGAATGAAATGTCAAGAGAAATGAAGCAGGAAAAGCCAACAGAAAACACTGTAATAAGTCAGGCTTAAAGTGACAAGTCAAGCTCCAGGGTAAGGAGTATCAAAAGAGAGAAAGGGATATATACGGAGATATTACAAGGGAAAAATCAACAGGATTTAGCAACTTATTACATATGGAGGAATAAAAGAATGCGGAATTGAGGATGATATCTAGGTTGCAAATCTGAATGCCCGAAGAGTGATGATACTCTAGGCAGTAATAGGAAAAGTAAGAATACACGAGGGCTTGGTGGGGAAAGATACTGAATTCAGTTTGGAGGTGTGAGACTGGAGTTTAGCAGAGTAGTTAAAACTGGATAAATAGTTCTAAGTTTCATCAGCACAGAGATGTTGATTCAATCCATAGGAGATGATGGGATCCAAGCGGGATTATATAGGGTAAGAAAAGCAGCACTTCAGGATAGAAACCTGTGGGACCTCCATGGTAATCAGGTATGACATGGATAAAGATAAGCAAAAGAGACAGAAGAGTGTTTAGATTGGTAGGAAGGGAAACAGGGGGGAAGAGCATCCAGAAAAGATAGGGAGGAAAGGAGTATTAAGGAAAAGAGAGTGATTGACAGTGTTCAAGGCTCAGAGAGGTCAGGCAGGATATAGACCATGAAAGGAGCATTAGATTTGGCCACTGAGATCATTGTGATTTTAGTTGAAGAGGAGACAGAGATGCAGAAAGCACAATTATAAAATAAGTGAAAGCAAACCCATATATAATAATAAATATTCTTCTCGAGGAGCTTAGCCACAAAAACGAAATATATGAGGCTAGCTAGCCTAGATGAATGGCTCAAGTTTGTAATAAAGGAAGCAAGTAGTTAGACAAGAAGATACTGAAATTACAGAATAGAGATGATAGAAAAGGTGATCTTCTGGAAAAGACTAGATGGAATGGGATCACTTTTGTATGTGAGGGGCTTGCTTTGGCAAGGAAGATGAATGTGAGATGGAGAGAACAGGAAGATAGTAGTGGAAGAAATCTATTGGATATGAGATGAGGAAGAGGGAGTAGAAAGGGCTCTTGGAAAATGGCTTCAATTTTTTTTAGTCACTTACCTCAAGGTAAAAACACCTGCATTGGAGAAATGAAAAATAAGTTCAAAAGAAGTGGAGCTATATGAAAAATGGGTTAATTAAAAGATTGTAGTCAGATAAGTGAATTTAAATATCCTTCAAGTGGGGGTAATAATCTAGGCACTAATTCTATTAAGATAGAATGGATAGAGATATCATAGGAGAGGGGAACTATGAGGAATTAACATCTTAGGGTATTAGGAATGTTTGTTTTGCTGATTTTTTTTGTAATTGTTTTTGCATATGCCAGAGATTAGGAGCTAAATGAAAGATCTATGATTGTTCTCGTACAGACAAAATAAAATTATAATAAAGATTTCCAATTTTATGTGATCCAAGAAAACAAAGTCAACAAAGTTAAATTACTTCTTTAGTTTGTTGAAAGTCAAAATCACTTTTAAAATGAACTAAAATATTTTCTTTCCATCATCTAATGCAATTTATACATCTCAAGTGGTAAGAGAAATAGCATGTTTATTATGACATATAAATGAATATTATGAAATGAGAGAAGAAACAACAAATCTAAATAAATAGTTATTAAGGTTTTTTTCTATGCATTATTTTCTATTTTAAACAAAACACTCAAAAATAGCATCAAATTTTCTAATTTTCCTAATTTTATCATATTACTATTATATGAACGGCATAATTAGAATGTATGTTTACTTGCAGGCAAGTTCTGATTTTTGCCTCAAATGCCTTCACTTGATGACTGATAATATTCTAAGAAAACTTTTTCCTGAAGAAATAATAGCTCATGCTATTTACTTACGTGTTCTTCAATGACCAGTCCATAAAGTTAATCTGAAATAATGTCTATGCAAATAACTGATTTTTAATGATAAATTTAAAAAATAGTACTAAATTGAGAAATTATTTTCTTTTAAACTAACTTACACAGAAATTCTGCTAGCTAAGATGCTCTGACTGGTGCTAGGCAAGGCATTAGAGACTAAGTAACTGCAATATATATTATAATCTTATGGATGTGAATTTAATTTACACCTATAACATTATAAGAATGCAGCTGTGTAGAGTTTAAAACATTTTAATAACTTTCCAATTACTGATGGGGGAATTAAACAAATAGAGACTCTAATTACTGAGGATTTATCTGAACATTATTAATTACACTAATAGCAACTGCGTAACAACCTTCCGAAAACCATTAACCAGCATTGTAAAAATGTTCCTTAACATTATCAAAGCTGATTAATATGAACAATAAGCAAATCTGATAGCTCTTATAACAACTGCAGTTCTTTTAAACAAGATGAAGCAACTACTTTTAAGAGGGTTTTGAGAACCAAAGAATAATTTCAAAGTTTCTAATTTACTCCACTGTGCCCAATTATTCTAGACTTTGAGTTGCTATTTCAGGACATAGATTATAAAGAAAATCTTAACAGTCATCTTTATTTAACATAAGGAATCTTCAGCCTTCATGAGCCCTCATTTCCTTCACTTTTCTCATACCTCCTTATTAACCTCAGAGTTCTATGAATTAAAAAAACTAAGAAATGGTCCTCATTTAATTTTACTTTTTATTTTATCTGTCAATTAATAATGTGCTTGCCCTGTTCATAGCCTCATGGTTTGTTCTTTCTTAATCTCGCAAGTAAAGACAATATGGAAAAGTAGATAGAGAACTAACCAGAAAGTCAGCCAGTTTGGGATTCAATACATCTAAAGGGCTATAAACTGTGCATATTCTTTGGTGTGTTTTTTTGGTTGTTATTGTTGTTTTGTTTTGTTTTCTTTATTAAGGCTTTTTATTTTTCAAAACATATGCATGGATAATTCTTCAACATTAACCCTTGCAGAACCTTGTGTTCAAATTTTCCCTCCCTTTTCCTCTTCCCCCATATGGCAAGTAGTCCAATATATGTTAAACATGATAGAAATATATGTTAAATCCAACATATGCATGCATATTTATACAATTATTTTGTCGCACAAGAAAAGTCAAATGAAACAGGAAAAAAATGAGAAAGAAAATAAAATGCAAGTGAACAACAACAAAAAGAGTGAAAATGCTATGTTGTGATCCACAGTCAGTTATGGCTCCCTTCATCACAAGATCACTGGAACTTGTCTGAATCATCTAACTGTTGAGCAGAGCCACGTCCACTATAACTGATCATCGTATAAGCTTGTTGTTAACATGGACAATGTTCTCCTGGTTCTGCATCATTTCACACAGCATCAGTTCATGTAAGTCTCTCCAGGTCTCTCTGAAATCATCCTGCTGGTCCTTTCTTATGGAACAATAATCTTTCATAACATTCATATACCATAATTTATTCAGCCATTCTCCAATTGATGGGCATCCACTGAGTTTCCAATTTCTAGTCACTATGAAAAGGGCTTCCACAAACATTTTTGTATATATGTTCTTTGATTCAGCAATATCTTTACTAAGTGTACATGCCAAGAAAGCAAAGGGAAAAGGCCCTATTTGTATAAAAATATTAATAATGGTAAATGGTAAAGTTGAATACAAAATAATTTCTGAAGTATTACATTTTAATGAATTATACTTTTTCACATATTTAAACATTTTATTCTGATAATATACCTAAATTGAAGCACAAATAATCTACCTATAAAAATATAGTTATAAGGGAAACTGCCTGAAAACTCAATAACTATGATTTTACTGAATAATTACAATTTCTAAAAGATCTCAAATAAACATTTTTCTTTCCAGGTATTCACATAGAAAAGTTATATGCATGACAAATCAATATAATTTTCTTGCTCTAACCAAAGTAGAAAAAATTAAAATTATCATATATCTGAAACATTTCACTTGAATTTTGTGAAAAACATAGATTTGATTTAAAAAAAGGATGGAAATATAGAAAGTAATCACAATAGTATAATGTAACAAGTAGACAAACCAGGGGAGGAATGTCATGCTACCTTTGGGAAAAGAGTTGAAGAGATGAAGACAATCAATTTTACAATACAGACACAGAAAAGGTAAAGTATCACAAAGTATAAAGAGAAAAAAAGTCAACCAGAAGCAGCACAGGAGAGAGAAGACAGAGGCAGAAAAGAGCATAAATGATAAGAGAACACCAAAAAGAGCAGGTGAAGAGAGCACATCCTAAGAGTCTTTCTTAATCTTGATATATTCTCGGAATGTATCCTGGCAATTTTCACTTTAGGGGAAAAAAATCCTTGAACCAAAAATACCACTGTCAAATTTTGCACTAAATGTTGAAAAGGAATCCACTAAAGTGAAGGAAAGAGACCAATTAGAGAAAAATTCATTCAAGTAAATTAGCCCTTTATTTCTTTGTATTTTCACTGGAAATTGTAAAAAGAAATTACATTCAATCTTTTTATTGCAATGAAAATACACTGGGAAAAAAAAGCATTGCTTTTTCAAGCATAGCTAGCAAGGAAAACATGCTAGGCTGAAAAAACTTGAATTCCAAGGCTACAAAAGTGCTTAGAGTGGATAATAATACTTTTTGTATTAGGAGAAAAATCTCTGTAGAATTGACCTTCACCTTTCTTTCTTTTTTTTCTCTGCATATTCATCTTGCTCCCACCTTCAGATTTAAGGAGGTCAGCTACTATTTTTTTTTAAAGATGCAAAAAAAATTATCATTCCCTTCAAGAATACACAGAATGTTCTCTGAAATATACAATTTTGTTCATGTAATGTATTTTCAAACTTAACCCACTATATTCAAAGTGCATTGACTTGCAACCATTTTCTTTTATGATGAACCAAAGGAAAACACTTGGGCACAACTATGTTGCAGAATAAATTACACGATATCCTACAAATTAAAAAAACAAAACTTTTCAAGAGCAGGATAAATGGGAGATATTTAATCCAATCCAATTCAATTCAACAAATATTTATTCAAAAGTGGAAACAGCTATTTTTTAAGAGAACATTTTTTTTTCTATCTTGCATTCCCGTCTTACTTAATCAGAACCTTTCAGAGAAAAAAGACTAAATTCTTTAACAATAGAATGTCTTCAAGAAGGGAGTATAAAAAACACTACAAGTTGAAAAGTAACAAGATAATTTAAATATTCATATACCATCTTAAAAAATAAATTAATGTAAGGATTCATAGAAGGTAAATCAGAATCTAGTTTATAAAAACAAAATAAATCAGTGGACCAAGGAAGGGAATTTGATAACACCTAAGGACCTATAGCTTTATCATATAAATAATATTAGTTTTTGTTAATTTTATTCTGGGAAAAGGTCCTAAATCCCTGACTGTGGAGTTTAGGTGGGAAATCCTACATTATTTGGCCTTACTCTCACAACCTGGTTCATTTCTATTTTTTTAAAAGTGAAACTAAAGCTGTGTTGTAAATTATAAAACAGAAAATCCTCTATAGAATTGAATAAAGTATAAAATGACTATTGTATATATTTCAAAAATGATGTTATAGAAATATTCAATTTAACAATGACTTTAATAAACATATGAAGTACAGGTAATATTATTTATCAGAGAATAGATCATCTGTTTTTCAGAATACTTCTATGTATCAATAAAGCTTCTAAAATTACATAATAGTATAATTTTAGAATTGGATCATATCTTTTTATTATATGTATAGTCATGGACAAAATAATTTGCTCATTTTAAGAAATAGGGATTTGAAAGCTGTAGAAATGATAGCATTTGATTAATTCATCACACAATATATCAAAGCTGAAGGGAACTTTAAAGAAAATTAGTCCAACAAAATCTGACGCAGAATCCTCTCTACCACATTGTTAACAAGTGTTTAGTTAACCTTTGGTTGAAGACTTCACTTATTACCTCCAATAACTCTTTGTTCAATCTTTGTGCAATGCTAAGTTTTAGGAAGTTTTCCTGAAATCAAAGCCAAATTTACTTCTTAGTCACTTCTGTTCATTGTTTCTGGTTGAGCTCTAGAGCCAAAGAAAAAATTTCCTACACATGACAAGTCTTCATATATTTGGAGACACCTATCATCCCCACCCTTCAATCTTCAGAACAGATGACCAATTACTTTAACCTGTCTTCAAATGCCATGAACATAAGGCCTTCCATCAAACGTGTTGTCATCCTTTGGAAGCACTTTATATTATCAATACCCTTCCCATAACTGTAGTGTTCAGAACTGAATATAATACACCAAGTGAAGTCTAACTAGAATGCAGTAGAGACAAATAATCACCTTATTCCTAAAAATTCCACCTTTTTAATACATTTAAGATCAAATTTAGCTTTGTGGCTGCCACATCTGACAGATGACTCATACTGAGTTTAAAGACAATTAAATTCCAAGATCTCTTTCCATATAAACTATTATTTAACCAAAGGTCCCATGACTTTTTATTTTGAAATTAATTTTTTGAATCTAAGTGTAAGGCTTTAAGTTTATCTGTCAATACCTATATTAAAATCTGGCCTCAGATACTAGCTGTATGACTTTGGGCAAGTCCCTTAATTGCTACCTGCCTCAATTTCTTCATCTGTAAAATGGGTGTTATTAATAGCAAATAATTATCTGCTAGGATTTTTATGAGGATCAAAAAAGATAATCCTTGTAAAACCGTTTGTAAACCTCAAAGTGCAATATAAATGTGAGCTCTTATTGTTGATAACTATTTTCTTGCTAGATTCAGCCTAGTTCATATTTATTATGTTATCCATTATGTTAGCTTTCCTTCCCAGCTTACTGTCGTGAACATATCACCTGTGCCTTTCTCCATATCAATGATTTGCAAAACAATGTTAAAAAGGAAAAGACAAAGCCCAAATCCCTGAGACAATCCACTGAACACTGCAAGCAAACATGGCATTGAATAGTAATGACTATTCTCCATATCCTACCATTTAATCAATTTTCAAATCCATCTAATTGTCTTTTTGTCTAGTTGACAACTACATCTTCTCCACTGAGAGAGTATGATACATTTAATTAAATGCTTTGCTAAAATCTTGATAAACTTTATCAACAGCATACTTCTAATGTACTGGCTCAGGCATCCTGTCAAATAAGGAAATAAGGGTTGTTTAGGGTCACTGGTTCGTCATATAGCCATACTGTTTTATATTCACTATTTCCCTTTTTAGGTCATTACCACATCTTCAATGTTGCATTCTGGAATATTTTTTAAAATAAGAGTTTACTGCACTATAGTTGCTCTCAGCTTTATTATTATTAGTTTTTGAAAACTGAAATAGTAGCCTTCTCTGATCTTACAATACGATTTTCCCTCAGCTGTTGAGTAATGAGTGGATTAGCAATTTCATCTGCTAGTTCTTTCAGGATCCAAGGATGTAGTTCATCTGGGCCAGGTAACTTGAATTCATAAAGTGCCAGTAGGTCCTCTTTTATTACCTCTTCATGTATCTTGAATACCAGATTTTGCAAATCATTTTTTTTGTTTTCATTTCCAGGGCAAAGATCATTTCCCTTTACAGACAAAATGGAAGCTTGAAAATAATTAGAGAAAAAGAGAGAATCAGAACTTTCCCTTACCATCATGTCATCCACCATAAGAATAGGATCTATCCCTTATATGAGCCTCTTTATTTTACCAATATAGATAAAAACAATGTAAACAAACCTCTCCTTTTTTAGTTGTCCTTAACTTCCTTTACACAGCTTTTGCAAAACTTTAGCATTTGTTTCAATTTTTGTCTCAAAGTGCCATGCTTTTACATCTACTCTGTTATCTGATCTTACTTCCACATTCTTTATATTTCTTTTAAAAATGATTTTGAATCATGAGTCAATCTCTGTTCTATTCCCTGTAATTTATTCAGTCATTCCTTGATTTCTGTGTCACTGAACTTGCCTAAAATTTCTTCTTCTCTGCTAAGTCTTTTTTTATTTCTACCTTGCAATCTCTTATTTTTCTTCCTATCATCTAATTCTGGAATGTTTATTAAAACTTAATCTTTACTTACTTTGCTTTTTTTTCCTCTCTCATCTCTTTGTGAAGTGATCCTATTGCTGCTCACAGTTTCAATTATCACTATTTTGGGAATGAATATTAAGTCTTCAACCTAGTCCTGACATGAGATACAGCTCTGTATTCAATTCAGGTTAACAAAAATCAAATAAACATTTATTTGGTATAAAGATACAAAAATAATATAAAGCATAATTACTTTTCTAAAGAAACTGCAAATGTAAGAATTACATTTCTTGCATTTTCCATTTACCTTTTTATTTAGATGATATTTCTCCATTAGAATATGAGATACTTGAGGGAAGGAGCTATTTTTTGCCTTGTTTAATGAGTGTTTATTTATTGACTACTTGCCTAGAGAAAACAGAAATCTTCACTTGACTATCTTCTTGTTATTTCCAATTTAATATATCTGAAATTGAACTAAATCTGTTCATGCAAAAAGTAGCTTCACAACCCGAATTTTCTATTTCTGGGAGCCAGAATCATACAGTGAGAAGAGTACTTAAATTATAGTCACAGAACCCGAGGTTCCATCCTGGTTTTGTCACTTATTATCTGTGTGACTTTGGGCTTATCAGTTAAGCTTTCTGAGTTGAAAGTTTTCTCTTGTAAATTAAGTGATGGTAGAAGTTGGAATTAATAATCTCCATGATCTTAATATCTGTAGATGATTCAAGCATTCTTCCATCCTTCAGGTAAAAGATTGCAATCATTTTAATTCTTGCTTTTACTTTTTTTTTGCTATTATAAGGCAGCTAACATTGATCAAGTCCTTGTCCTCTGCTAAGGAAGCAAGTATGGGATTACTCTAGGATAAGTATGTTAGAAGATCCTCTTTTTGGCATTAAATTTGTAAATTTAAGCACTGGAGGAAGCTCCCTGAAATGACCCAAACTGCAAACCATACAGTTGTTCCATTAACTAGAACAACCTAACAGGTGTTTAGGTTTGGATCAAGGCAAATGAGGTAAAATATATAGAAGATTCAACATCCCAATGGCTTCCTCTAGCAGGATCCCTTATCATCCAAAGACCTCATTACTCTCTGGCCTCCTATGCTTTCATGAAACTAAAAGAACATCAGAAATCAAAGACTCACAAAATATTAGAGAATCAAGAAGGAGCTGCATCCTTACCAAATATTAAGAAACAACCAGAAATGTTTCTCATGCAGAGATCCTTGCTTCATATATACACATTTGATTAATCCAGAGCTCTAGAAAGCAAGAGATTTCTACCTTAATATTTCAGAAATCTCAAAACAATCCAAATTCTCTTAATTTTCTTCTGAGTTTGTACCTTGTGCTTCTCTGTCACCATTTGTAGATTTTCAGTCAAATTATTATTTTTTGGTTGATTCTTTGCTTATCTTTCTAGACTCCTTGATTTTGGACTTAATGTTAAAATTGGGCTTTGATCACCTCTTGAGGGGGTAATGATTAGTTTGTACTTGTCTGATATGTCTTCCTACTGCTTCCATAGTTCAGTATGCAGGGCTCTAGGTTTTTGGGGCTCCCAACATATTGTGATGTAGGAAGAAGTCTGTTCAATACCCTTCTGGTCTGTGATGTGCTCCTTACATTAGTTTTGTATCCAGATGATTATGATCCCATTTGGTATTTCCCTTGCAAGGATACCGAAGAGGTTTGCCACTTCTTCCTCCAGCTCATTTTACCAACAGCTAGTAAGTGTCTAAGGCCAGATTTCAACTCAGAAAGGTGAGTCCTCCTGGCTTCGAGCCCAGCACTCTACCCACTGTGTCACCTACCATCTATCCACCTTACACAGGTAGAGTCCCATGCTCATCTCTGTACTTGAAATGTGACGTGGAATTGAGTCTACAGAGCTACTGGAGAGCTCCTGTTCCTGCTAATGCAGGAATCCTCTAAGGTTTCTTTTTGCACAGGTATTCAGTACTTAGATTACTTGGTGATGTTCTCACACCTTTATGCCAGAAATGGGATTTGAACACAAATCTTCCCAAGTTCCATGTTCCCCATTTATCTTTTTTGCAATTTCCATCCTTCCTTACTAGTTCTGAACACACACACACTTACATATAAACACACATGTATATATGTACACACATATGTTTACATATAACCACGTGTATGTATCCATATACACAGTCTCTATGTACAAATACACACACACATGCACTCAATAGCTCATGAAATGCCTGAATTCAACTACCATATGTCTACTCCAATATTCTGTGGGCTAATCAAGACTCAATTCTTCATATTACATGTTCACCTAATATTTCAGAAGGAAAAGGCCCTTTTCCATACTGATTACCATCCTCTAGATACTCTCTAGTTTATTAAAAACTCACCTAAAATGTGATACTCAGAAATGAACATGATGTTTATAAATTTATCTGAGTAGGGTAGGGCAATGTGGAACTACCAATTATAATCCCAACATAGCATAATACTCAAAAATATTTGATTGATCTTTACTGCTTGGATATCCACATCTCAAGGATAAGATTTCTGTTGGGCTCTACCTCTATCTTCTACAATCAATGTGAATTCCCCATATGAGCTTTCATATCAAGTTTGGGGGAAAGCTATCAAAGATATGTCTTCACAGATGGTTTTGAGATGAAACAATAAATCAGGATTTAGTAAGCACCTATTACCTGCCAGATACCATATGTTTTGCATACAAAGTCAGATAAAGACAAACAATCATAAAATGTAAGACTAGAAATGTTTCTTCTCCTTTTAGAAGGAATACTCTTTTGAGAAAGAATGGCCTAGAAAAGCTTTGGGGTTTTTCCACAATGACTGTGACAGTATTATGTTTGTTTGTTTTACTGTTCTTTGGCATTCTATAAGTTCACTGATACTCATCCACTGAAAACATGCTGTACATGTGGGATTGATTTACTCTCACTTTGGTGAATTTAAAGCAAAACTATTTTCTTATAGTCATGGTAACACAGACTTGAGGTGGGTACCATTTTTGGATGTTTTTCCAAACACTTAAATATCATCTAAGACATTTAGAACTCTGAAGAGTCCTATTAAGACTTCACAGATTATGTTTTGAAAGAATTCTGAAACTGAAGATTATTATAAATGTAGTCACTTGTAGTAACACAAAGATAGTGCATTTCATGGAATCTAGTATCTTCTTGAATTTCTGTGATTACTTCATTGCTAGTAAATCACTATGAAGCCTAGTCTAGAGATATATCTAGCATCCCTTAAAAGCATTATTTTATTGTTCACAGTGTTGGTCTCTCCCACTGCATTGACCTGTCCCTGCCAAGTTCTATATGGATTATTTCCCTTTATTGATTTACAACTTCAATGATCAAAATTAACAATAGAGCCTTTTCCTTACTTGCAGTATCTCACTAAAGTCAGGGCAACAACTTGTCAGGACTGACTAGGATGCTGTAGAGCTAATCTATATATCCTATTCTACTTGTACTATGATTAATATAAATTTTAGATTATGTTACAAATATCAAATGTTACATGAATTTTAATAATTAGAATGTGAAAACTGATCATTTTTCATTCTTTTATAAATAAATTTTTTTATTTTTTATTTTTTTTTAATTTTTTAATTTATTTATTTTTGCTGAGGCAATTGGGGTTAAGTGACTTGCCCAGGGTCACACAGCTGTTACATGTCTGAGACCAGGTTTTGAACTCAGGTCCTCCTGACTTCAGGGCTGGTGCTCTATCCACTGCGCCACCTAGCTGCCCCCTTTTATAAATAAAATTAAATTTCTATGAGACAAACACCAACTTTTCCAGAACATGAGATCCCAAAATTATCCTAATTTGTTAAGAAACAGTTCCAGCCAATTCACTTTTAATGGCTGGCGGATATTATGTTAGCTTGTGAAGTAACATAGTATATTTGGCACATTATTCCCTTGAAAGAATAACAAAATTTAATTATGCCTTTATATTCCTTTAGTCAAATAACATACTTATTTTTCAATGTAAACATGCATGATTTCTAAAGACAGAGTTGACAGCTTTCCATATTGTTCTGAATATGGAAATCTGCTTTCTAAAGGGAAAGGGGAGAGAGAAACTTTTCTGTTATTTAATCATGACATTTATCTGCATGAACGCATTAAGCTTAGGTGCATATCTAGAAATGAAATTTTATTTTATATAGATAACCAAGATAGATATGGGTTCTACCCATCAGTTTCTAAGCTCTCAAGTAAATGTTAATGTTAATCAATGTGATTTGAAATTACTAACATAACATGAAAGGAAGCGTATTTAATTGTTCACTTAGTTAAATGTAATGTTTTACTTTTGTATTAGGAGGGAAACATCAAATTAGGAAATCATCTTTACATTTAAGGGTTCTGATAAAGGTCTCATCTCTAAGATATATAGAGAATTACCTCATATTTATAAGAATTCAAGCCATTCTCCAATTGATAAATGGTCAAAGGATATGAACAGACAATTTTCAGATGATGAAATTAAAACTATTTATAATCATATGAAAAGATGCTCCAAATCACTATTGATCAGACAAATGCAAATTAAGACAACTCTGAGGTACCACTACACACGTGTCAGATTGGCTAAAATGACAGGAAAAGATAAAGATGAATGTTGGAGGGGATGTGGGAAGACTGGGACACTGATGCATTGTTGGTGGAACTGTGAACGGATCCAACCATTCTGGAGAACAATTTGGAGCTATGCTCAAAAAGTTATCAAACTGGGGAGAGGAATGGAGGTAAAATAAAGTAAAAATAAAAAGGAGGTAAAATAAGGCAAAGTCTCATGAAGAGACATAGAAAATCTAATATAATTGAGGGAAAGAAGGGAGGGTGATGAGTATTCTTACTCTCATTAGATTGGGCTCTAAAAGAATATATCAGACGCATTTGATTTCAGGGAAAAACTTGGCCCTCTGTATAGGGAAGTAGGAGGGAAAGGTGGAAAAGAAAGAGATAAATTAATAGAAGGATTAGGGGAAAGGTGTAAAAAAAGAAGGAGGGTTTTAAAGGGGGGAGGACTGTTAGAAGGAGGTGGTCATCAAAAACAAAATACTGGGGAGGGGGGAAGGGAGAAAGAGGAAAGGGAAGAGAAAAATATAACTTTGGGTAAATAAGATGGCAGGAAATATAGATATAGTCATTTTAACTGTGAATGTGAATGGGATGAACTCTCCCATAAAATGGAAACGGAGAGCGGACTGGATTAAAAGCCAGAATCCTACAACATGTTGTTTACAAGAAACACATCTAAAACATAGAGATACATATAAAGTGAAGGTAAAGGGCTTGAGCAGAATCTTTTATGCTTCACGTGAACAAAAAAAAGCAGGGATAGCAATCCTTATCTCAGATCAAGTAAAAGCAAAAATAGATCTAATTAAAAGAGATAAGGAAGGAAACTAAATTTTACTAAAGGGTACCATAGAAAATGAAGTACTATCAATACTAAACATACATGCACCAAGTGGTATAGCATCCAAATTCCTAGAGGAGAAACTAACAGAGATGCAAGGAGAAATAGTACAACTATACTAGTGGGGGATCTCAACCTTGCTCTCTCAGAATAAGATAAATCAAACCACAAAATAAATAAGAAAGAAGTTAGGGAGATAAACAAAATGTTAGAAAAGTTAGGTATGACAGATCTCTGGAGAAAACTGAATGGTGATAGAAGGGAGTATACTTTTTTCTCAGGGTTTCATGGAACTTATACAAAAATTGATCATGTGTTAGGGCATAAAAACCTCAAAATCAAATGCAGAAAAGCAGAAATACTAAATGTATCCTTTTCAGATCATGATGCAATAAAACTCAGATGTAATATAAGGCCAGGAGAAAATAAACCAAAAGTTAATTGGAAATTAAATAATCTAATCCTGAAGAAAGAATGGGTGAAAGAGCAAATTATAAACACAATCGATAATTTCATCCAGGAGAACGCCAATAATGAGACAACATACCAAAATTTGTGGGATACGGCCAAAGCGGTTATAAGGGGTAACTTTATATCTCTAGATGCTTATTTGCATAAAATAGAGAAAGAGAAGATCAATGAATGAGGGTTACAATTAAAAAAAACTAGAAAAAGAGCAAATTAAAAACCCTCAATTAAATACCAAATTGGAAATTCTGAAAATAAAAGGTGAGATTAATAAAATTGAAAATAAGAAAACTATTGAATTAATAAATAAAACTAAGAGTTGGTTTTATGAAAAAACCAACAAAATAGATAAGCCTCTAGTTAATTTGATCAGAAAAAGGAGAGAGGAAAATCAAATTGTTAGTCTCAAAAATGATAAGGGAGAACTTTCCTCCAATGAAGAGGAAATTAGAGTAATAATTAGGAGTTTCTTTGCCCAAATTTATGCTAATAAATTTGATAATCTAAATGAAATGGAGGAATATCTACAAAAATATAGATTGCCCAGGTTAACAGAAGAGGAAATAAATTATTTAAATACCCCCATTTTAGAAAAAGAAATAGAACAAGCTATTAATCAACACCCTAAGAAAAAATCTCCAGGGCCAGATGGTTTTACATGTGAATTCTACCAAACATTCAAAGAAAAATTAATTCCAATACTATAAAAACTATTTGAAAAAATGGGGACAGAAGGTATACTACCAAATTCCTTCTATGAGACCGATATGGTGCTGATAGCTAAACCGGGTAGGGTGAAAACAGAGAAAGAAAACTATAGACCCATTTCCCTAATGAATATTGATGCAAAAATTTTAAATAAGATTTTAGCAACGAGATTACAGAAAGTTATCTCCAGGATAATACATCTTGACCAAGTAGGATTTATATCAGGAATGCAGGGCTGGTTCAATATCAGGAAAACTATCAGCATAATCAATTATATCAATAACCAAACTAACAAAAACCATATGATTATCTCCATAGATGCAGAAAAAGCATTTGATAAAATCCAACACCCATTCCTATTAAAAACACTAGAGAGTACAGGAATAAATGGGCTTTTCCTTAAAATGATTAGTAGCAGCTACTTAAAACCATCAGCAAGCATCATATGAAATGGAGACAAACTAGAACCATTCCCAATAAGATCAGGAGTGAAACAAGGCTGCCCACTGTTACCATTACTATTTAATATTGTATTAGAAATGTTAGCTTTGGCAATAAGAGAAGAAAAAGAGATAAAAGGAATTAGAGTAGGTAATGAAGAAACCAAATTATCACTCTTTGCAGATGACATGATGGTATACTTAGAGAACCCTAGAGACTCAACTAAAAAACTACTAGAAACAATTCACAACTTTAGTGAAGTTGCAGGATTCAAAGTAAATCCACATAAATCATCAGCATTCTCATATATTACCAACAAAGCTCAGCAGCAAGAGATAGAAAAAGAAATTCCACTCAGAATAACAGATGATAGCATAAAATATTTGGGAATCTATTTGCCAAGAGAATGTCAGAAGCTATATGAACTAAACTACAAAACACTTTCCACACAAATAAAATCAGACCTAGTCAATTGGAAAAACATTAAGTGCTCATGGGTAGGCCGAGCAAATATAATAAAAATGACAATACTACCCAAACTAATTTATTTATTTAGCGCCATACCAATCAAACTCCCAAGAAATTATTTTACAGACCTAGAAAAAATAGTAGCAAAGTTCATTTGGAAGAACAAAAGGTCAAGAATTTCAAGGGAATTAAAGAAAAAAAAAAAAGACAGATGAAGGTGGCCTTGCTGTACCAGATCTAAAACTATATTATAAAGCAGCGGTCATCAAAACCATTTGGTACTGGCTGAGAAATAGAGCAGTCGATCAGTGGCATAGGATAGGATATCAGGACAAGCTAGGTAATAATGTTAGCAATTTAGTGCTTGATAAACCCAAAGACCCCAGCTTTTGGGATAAGTACTCACTATTCAGCAAAAACTGCTGGGAAAATTGGAAACTAGTGGAAGAAATTAAGGCTGGACCCACACCTAACACCACACACCAAGATAAGATCTAAATGGGTTCATGATCTAGATATAAAGAGTGATATTATAACCAAATTAGAGGAACATAGGATAGTTTACCTCTCAGACCTGTGGAGATTTAATAAATTTATGTCCAAAGAAGATCTGGAACTCTTAATTGAACACCAGATAAATAATTTTGATTATATTAATTTAAAAAGTTTCTGTACAAACAAAACTAATGCAGACAAGATTAGGAGGGAAGCATCAAATTGGGAAATCATCTTTACATTTAAGGGTTCTCATAAAGGTCTTATCTCTAAGATATATAGAGAACTGTCTCATATTTATAAGAATTTAAGCCATTCTCCAATTGATAAATGGTCAAAGGATATGAACAGACAATTTTCAGATGATGAAATTAAAACTATTTATAATCATATGAAAAGGTGCTCCAAATCACTATTGATCAAAGAAATGCAAATTAAGACAACTCTGAGGTACCACTACACACCTGTCAGATTGGCTAAAATGACAGGAAAAGATAAAGATGAATGTTGGAGGGGATGTAGGAAGACTGGGACACTAATACATTGTTGGTGGAACTGTGAACGGATCCAACCATTCTGGAGAGCAATTTGGAGCTATGCACAAAAAGTTATCAAACTATGCATACCCTTTGACCCAGCAGTGTTTCTATTGGGCTTATATCCCAAAGAAATCATAAGAGAAGGAAAGGGCCTCACATGTGCAAGAATGTTTGTGGTAGCTCTTTTTGTAGTGGCTAGAAACTGGAAACTGAATGGATGCCCATCAATTGAAGAGTGGCTGAATAAATTATGGTATATGAATGTTATGGAATATTATTGTTCTGTAAGAAACGACCAGCAGGATGATTTCAGAGAGGCCTGGAGAGATTTGCATGAACTGATGCTGAGTGAAACGAGCAGAACCAGGAGATCATTATTCACGGCAACAACAATACTATATGAGGATCAGTTCTAATGGACATGACTCTCTTCAACAATGAAATGCTTCAAACCAGTTCCAACTGCTCTGTGAAGAGAGCCATATACACCTAGAGAGAGGGATGTGAAACGTGGACCACAACATAACATTTTCATGTTCTCTATTGAGGTTTGCTTGCATTGTATTTCCTTTATCAGATTATTCTTTCTTGTAGATATGATTTCTCCTGCACAAAAAATGATGCAATAACTATACATATATTCGATTTCTTAAGTATTCTAACATAATTATCATGTAGTGGATATCCTGCCATCTAGGGGAGGGGTGGGGAGTAGGGGGGAAAAATTTGTAATAGAAAGCTTTGTATGGGTTAAAGTTTAGGAATTACCCATACATATGTTTTGCAAATAAAAAGTATTAAAAAAAAGTTATCAAACTATGCATATGGGCTTATATCCCAAAGAAATCATAAAAGAAGGAAAGGGCCCCACATGTGCAAGAATGTTTGTGGCAGCCCTTCTTTTAGTGGCTAGAAACAAGAAACTGAATGGATGCCCATCAATTGGAGAGTGGCTGAATAAATTATGGTATATGAATGTTATGGAATATTATTGTTCCGTAAGAAATGACCAGCAGGATGATTTCAGAGAGGCCTGGAGAGACTTGCATGAACTGATGCTGAGTGAAGTGAGCAGAACCAGGAGATCATTATACATGGCAACAACAGTACTATATGAGGATCAGTTCTAAGGGACACGGCTCTCTTCAACAATGAAATGCTTCAAACTAATTCCAATTGTTCAGTGAAGAAAGCCACATACACCCAGAGAGAGGGATGTGAAAAATGGACCACAACATAACATTTTCATGTTCTCTATTGAGGTTTGCTTGCATTGTATTTCCTTTATCGGATTATTATTTCTTGTAGATATTTCTCCTGCACAAAAAATGATGTGTGGCAATAACTATACATATATTCGATTTCTTAAGTATTCTAACATAAATATCTTGTAGTGGATATCCTGCCATCTAGGGGAGGGGTGGGGAGTAGGGGGAAAAATTTGTAACAGAAAGCTTTGAAAGGGTTAATGTTTAGGAATTACCCATACACATATTTTGCAAATAAAAAGTATTAATAAATAAAAAAATATTTTACTTTTTTTACCCTGATACATCCTCATGAAAAGATATCCTTTTATTTTAAGACTTATGTTATGAGTATTGAAAACATCAACTTGCTTTGAAACGCTTCATTATTCAAGAGACGCTAAATGATTTATTGAAATGTTTTAAATAATCTTTGAAACACTGCTGCATCCATTTTCTGGATGTTTAAATGAGAACAAAAGATTACTATGGTATTTTCACTTTGAAAAAGTGGAACTGGGTCATAGAGCATCCTTTTGCATCAAGAACAAAATGCAAAATCCTTAGCCTTCTGGCTAGCTATCTCAGAAAAGATCTGTAGCTTTATCTCTAGGAATCTAGTTTTAAGATAATGAGCTTCTCTCTCAGGTGTTACTGAGGCTTACTGAGTTTGACTGACAGATTCCAGTCAATAAGATTTTCCTCTTAAGCCAAAACCTATTAGATGATATTGTGAATTACTCTTTCTCATTTAAGGACCATTTTAACCTGAGCTTGACTTGCCCCCTTTTCCTCTACAGATTTTGGTTCTATTAAGAGGAATTTTAAAAACATGTCCACTAGGTTATGAAACATCTTGTATATGATTTCTTACAACAGTTGTGTTGTTTTTCAGTTGTGTCTGACTCATTGTGACCCTATTTGGGATCTTCTTGGCAAAGATGCTAGAGTGGTTTGCCATTCCTTCTCCAGCTTATTTTACAGGGAAAAAAAACCTGAGGTAAAAAGGGTTGTGACTTACCTGGGGTCACATCACTACTAATTGTTTGAAGTCACATTTGAATTCAGGGTGAGCCTTCCTAACTCCAGGCCCAGTTTTCTATCCACTGTGCCATCTAGGTGCCTGATTTCTTAACTGACTGACAAAAACCTACAATGTGAGTGAGGTTTCATATCTTGGTGCATAAGCCATGCCCTTCCTGAACTTCATTGTTCACATATGATGTATATAAATTATTATTATATTTATTTTATGTATTATTTATAGTATATAAATCACATAAACATAATTATATGAAATATAATTATATCATACATGTTATATATAAATATTATATATTTTTTATAATTATATAAATTATTCTTTTCCTCCCAAAATGGCACCTAATATATGTAAGTGGTAATATGAAATAGAGCATAATTTTACTTTCTATTAATCTACAGGATATGGCTAATTTTAGAACTTGTTGCCTATTTATTAATTCTACAGAACAGTTTAAAAATTAATGATGGAAAAATAGATGCACATTCATATATCATTACATTAGGCCAACAAAATAAAATCAAACCAAAACCATATGGCCATTCAATTGAAGTCGTTAGACTTCTTTCCTCTCCTCATTCCCAAAGTACATCTGTTTGCTCCTTTTCTTCTCCAGGTAGAAAAAGCAACAAAGCAAGGCTCAGTGTGAAGCACTCGAGTTAGAGGTTCTACAAATTGGAAGTGAATAATAAACGTTACAAGCAAGGTTAGTGGGTTTCTTTGAAAAATGCTTATAAATATCCTCTAAGACATAAACAGTTGCTAAATGAGATGGATATAATTTTGCCAGTGTACATGGTAATAGAAATTAGGATGTCAAATGTCAGGGAGGTTACTAAACAAATAAATCAACAAACTTCTGGCTTGGGTACTTTTAATTCTTAATAGCAACCTATAACTTTACATATATATATACACACACACATATGACACAAAAACTGATTAGAGAATAGGGACATATCTTTGAGCAGTGCCATTTATAATTCAAATCTTAAACATATCTTGGTGCTTATTATCTGAACTATGAATTTAGTCTTCAAAATACAGTATATAACTTAAAAAAATCCAAAGTGCTATAAGGATAGAATACAGCCCTGGTCCTAATCCCAGAAATTTGTGAAATTTTATTTCTTAAATTTTGGAATAATAACATAGTTTTTACTTATAAAGTGATTTAATGTCAGAAATACAGAAGGCAGACAAACATTAGAATTTTGGCATGATTGTATCCTGAAATACTACATATACCGTGAGAGAAATAATAGATCATGGCCTCATATTCAAAATGTAATCTTGAATTTGAAGTGTTTTTTAAATGGTGAATTTGTTTAAAATTTATATTAGCATCCAGCTACTTGCCAATCATTTTTAATGGAAAAACAAAAAAAATACTTTTGAGCAAAATTTTTAATTGAATATTTAGAGGATAAACTTATAAATCTTATTTGGAAAAAACTGACTTTCACTTCTATTAATACAATTTGGATACATAATTTTCTACTTATTTTCTACTAGGTATATACCTGCTTAAATGCAGAAAACATAGAAACTAATGAAAACATAAGAGAATCATTTTGGCAGAGCTTGTAGAACTTGCCATTTTTCACATGCAAATACTAAAATGAACTCTTGCCAGATTTTTCCAAATTTATTAGGATTCCAATATTGCCATCTGTCAGTAAATGCTTTGATATGGCAAACTGACTAAATGAAACAGTGGAAAATAGAGGACATTGCACAGACTTGCTCCAGGTGAATTTTTACTGTAGATCATTTGCCAACCAAGTCCATCTTGAATTTTTCCTCAAGAAGAGAATCTGAGCCAGAAACATTAATTCAGCAACTTCTCAAAATTCATCAATTCTTCACTTTTATTAGGGTCAACAGTTGCGTGTTGGTCTAACAGTGTCAAAAAGGATTTTCTCTCTGAGCTGAAAAACAGACTTTTTGTATTTTTCTAGCATCTGCCTAATTGTCTGTCATCTTTTGAGCCCAGAATCTTGCTGGTGTGGCTGAATCAGGGCAGTCACAGTGAAGCTCATCTGTGACATCATGGTACATCAGTGTCAGGCAGGGGACATAAGTGACCATTACAAAATATTGAAGCTTTAGGGACTCAAGCTGAGTAAATAAAATTGACAATGCTCACAGCCCCACTGTCTTGCTTCTTTATCTCTCACTATGTTAGCTAAATCACTGTTCCTGAAATTGCCTTATGAGCTGCCTTATTATTAATCCTTTTTAATTAATTAAGGTCTTCTTATTATTAATCCTCTTGGATTCTAGTATTTTAAAGAAATCCCAGTACTTGGTTTGACTTTTTGGCTGATACTTAATTGGCTCTGGATTTGGACTTCATTTCTATTCTCAGCAAGGAGATGGGGCTAGTCTTTTCCCAATGTTTGCTAACTATTTCTGTTCTTCCTTAAGCTGGTTACAAGACTATATTAAAAGCTATATGTCTCCTATATTACATTTTTTCACCTTAAGAAAGATGAATGATGAATGGAATATAATCTGTCTCCTCATGTTTCCACAAAAAGAAGCTGAGAGCAAATCCTTAAATATCTTTCCAAAAAAAGTGTCATATAAAGAAAAACTATTACAGAATGAATTTCAACTTTCAAAAGTCAACTATAATTAAACTTTGAAGGAGAACTTATTTAATTGATTCCCCCCCAAAATTAGAAAAGAAACTAAAAGTGATTAGAAAGGTAAATATGAAATTTTTAAGTGGTTAATTAAAAAATCCTTATTCTCTAATCATAAAAATCTTTCATATTGCTAACCAACTAGTCCTTGTGATAAAAACACTTGTTTTATGTGAGTAACTTGGCAAAAATTAAGCTGAGTAACCAGTGGGGGATATGTGATCAACTAATGAAGAAAAAAATATCACCTGAAGGTCAATGATAGTTCAGGTATAATCTCAAGAGAAGACAGAGAGACATCAAGGAAGATCAGGCCAACTTTTATCCCTTAAAAAAACCAAATTAGTTGTTTATTTTAATTACAAATTTTGAAAGTTAACTCAAATTACTATTCCTTAATTGAGTTACTTCCCAAAAGTAAAAATAATAATAATAGTAACCAAAAGATCTTAGAAATAATGACAAGGATCATGAGATGAATGTGAAAATACATGAGGATATGTGGTTTTTATTAAATGTTTTCAACTAAAAACATAAAAATGTTTTCTACTTCATACAAAATTCAGTAATATACCTCATTTAACATCTAGGAATTGTCTTGTTCTGCCACTGCCCAGGAACTTGAAGGGCCCAATTAATTTGAAACCTTTTTCATCAAGTCTCTTCTGCTATTTCCTATCTCTATCCCAAAATGGAAATGATTTCTTGATTTTCATTTTTCCATTAGCACCGACCAAATTTTATCAGAGTTATTTGTTTATGTGTCTTTCCTGAGTTTACAATGCATAAGTCTTGAGGGTAGAGTTGGTGTCTTACTATTTACCTCCAACAGCTAATAGTTTACCTTGCACACATAATAGGTGTTTCCAGAATTTATGGAACTGAATACAGCACTGCAAGTATAGAAGAAAAACTAGAATTACTGAGACTACAATCAATCAAATTTCTGATATTATACATACAAAAAAGAAAACAAAAGATCTATTTTCTGTGCATCTAATGTGTGTATAATGCCTGGAACATACTAACCACCTAATAAGTGCTTGATTGAAAAAATATGAATTACCCAGAATGTAATTAACAACCTACTTTGTTCATATTTAACTAAATTGCCCATTCTTACAAATTTCACTTCCACAATCTTTATTCTTAACTATTTCAAAGTCAACTCATGGTTAAAGTTTTGTTAAACTTGAGTTCACTGAGTATAATTAGAACAACCTTTATTCTATATCTTACTCTACATATTGTGAATCTTATATAAAATTATGTAAATTTCAAATAAGATATACTTTCCAATTACTTATGTATTATTTTACAACAGATTTCACAGGCTCACTCTGAAAACAAAGTGCAACATAAATTCATTTGACTGATCGTAGACTTTTTGGATCTCTGATTTACCAAGGCTTCTTTCAAGTTTGAAATCTTGTATAATGTAACTTGAATGCCTGTAACATGCAGAGGATCCCCAAAGACACCAAGATATTTCTTTCTTTATTTTAGTCAAATACTCCTGGTTTGTGGGTTATGCTTTGGCCCAATGTTTAAACTATTTAATTCTGAGCTTTCTTATTTGGGTCCACACTTCAGTGTTCATGAGAGCTTTGAGTTAAAGTTCAGTTCAATAAATCACTGAGAAGAGCATGAGAGGATAGTGTACTGTACATCATGTATTAACATACTGTGCCAATATGGAAGATAGAGCTGCAGAGTTGCTGTCAGCATTTGTAGAATGCTACAATCACACAAACTCTGAAACACTTTGACAGCCACATTTTACCATAACTAATATAAATCTCTGCTGACATGAAGTGCAAAACAAGACTGATTTTTTTTGAGTAAACATATGACAACAGCAGAATGCTTTCACTGATAGCTGACACTTGGGTATTATTCATGCTGAAAAATGTAACTTTCTTTGGGAAATCAACTACCTTAAAAGACAGTCACTAGCTTAGCCCTAAGATGATGATGCAAAATCATGAAACAAAATCACTAGAAGAATACAGACAACTTATACAAGCCAAGGAGCTGGGAAGATAGGAAAGCAGAAAGTTCTCTTAATCTCAGGAAATTGTCTATTTTTTTCCAATACTACTCAAGTCCAAATATAGATACTTCCCTGACATTCGTGGGTTTTCAAAGATATATGATAAAAATCTGAAATTAAATAAGACAACTGAAGAAAGACACATTGTCTTAGAAATATGAAAAGTATGACTGCCTTAAAAAAACAAAACAAACAAAATTTCAACCTATTCCAGACAAGGAAATAAATTCTGTGAATCAGGAAATTCAGAATGAGGAGTGACTTTAAGAAAAATATACTCCAAACTATATTTTTCTACATGAATAAAAATGAGGCTCAAATGGGTTAAGTGACTCCTACCAAATTTCAAAGGATTAAAATGCCAGTACCCCAGGATTTAAAACCCAAGTCCTCTTGACTCTGAATCCAGTTGTCTTTACATTATATCATAGTGCCTCTTTCAAAACAGGTTAAAAAATACTACTAAATTAATAAGAAGAGTAGCTAACATTTATATACCACTTTATTATTTGGAAAGCATTTTATATCTGTCATCTCATTTGATTTGATCTCATTTAATTCCCATAACATATCTGTGAAGGATGTGCTTTTTTATTCTACTCATTTCATGTATGAGGAATCTAAGTTTGAGATCAGGTAAGTAATTTGCCTAGGAAAGAATATGAAAGTGAAGATAAGAGAAGAGTCTGTATTAATGCCAACTAATTGCACTGAAATAAATATTTTTGCTCTTTTTGTTATATACCATCTCTTTTACACTCACTTCATTTCCCTTTCCTTATAGCTATTGTGTTTGTCTATGCCCTGATTATTAAATCTATGAACTTCTCATCGCCCCACGCAATTTTTCAAATTGATTGAATTATTTTTTCTTCTGCTTTATTTTTAATCAATCCATTTATTTTCTTTCATATATTCATTCAACAAGTACTTAATTCAAGTTTCATCTGTTTGTGATATGGAATGAAGACCTTTCAAAACCCTGGGTGCTATCCAGTTTATCTGTAATGTTCTCAAAATGTGAAGCCCCGAATTAAACAGATCCGTTTGATCAGGAAAGAGAACAGAGGGATGGGGACCATCATCTCCTTCTTTATGTAAACTATGTATGTCTCTAAAAGTAGAACAAGATTATGTTAACTTTTGGCCAACATCTCACACTTGAATTTTACTGAGCTTTCTGTCCAATGGGCTCATTCATCTCTGTTTATTTTCTTAATCCCTCCTAATCTGGTGACTTTGGACCATACTACTCAAGTGAAATTCCTCTCTCCAAAGAGCTAACAACTGATCAATTTAATGCTCTTTTTTCTCAGCAAATCCTCACTCTATTTCACCTCTCCAGCTTTTGATGCTATTAAAAACCTCCTTTATCTCTTCCTCTTGGACACCGTATCTTTTAGATTCTGTAACATTAATTTTCTCAGTCTTCCTACCTAACTGGCAATTTCTTCTTTGTTTTCTTTGCTAGATCATCATCTTAGGCTAACCCATTAAGAGGGAACACTTCTCAAGGGATATGATTCCCAAATTACTATGTACAAATATCATCTCTATCTTGGGAATATTAGTTCTGCAATATCCACTGTCTGCTGAATAAATAAGTAGGCTCTGTAGGGATATCAAACTCAACATACCCAAATTAGTACTTCATTTTCCTCCCACAACTATCCTTCAAAATTCCCAATTTGTTTTGAGGGCAGCATATCTTGCTGCAGTCATCCATTTACCTTGCAAGCCTGTCTCTCTCACTGTCTCAAATTTGATGTCAACTTTCATTCACTCCTCTCTCTCAGGTCCCATTTCCAATAAGTTGCTGGGTCTTCAATCATATCTCTCAAATATGTTCCCACTTTATTCAATAAGTCTCGCTCATAGCTTCTTTTCTATCCTTCACAGTGCACTTTATTGATGTTCCAGAAACACAGACTTCACTACATCACTTCTCTACTAAAAAATGTCTAGTGGCTCCCTACTGCCTGTAGGAGAAAACACAACCATTCTGTTTCTCATCACTTTGTGTTTCTGAAGGGAAAGCAACAACATCTTATTCTCTTCGTGTCAGGAACTGGGAAGCCATGAAGCTTTGGAGAAGTAGAAGATTCCAGCCCCTTTGTAAGCATACTTATATGTCTTTTTGCTTAAAAGAGAAATTATAGATTGAAAAGTAGGGTCTTATAAGTCATTGAGTACAAATTCTTAAGTTTGCTTTTTTCTTCCTATTTATTTTAAATTAAGTTAATTTATTTTTGTTACATTTTAAGTTCCAAACAGTCTCCCTGTCTCTGTCTCTGTCTCTGTCTGTCTCTGTCTCTGTCTCTCTCTCTCTGTTTCTCCCTCTGGCTCTGTCTGTCTGTCTCTCTTCCCCTTGGCTGCCCTTGCTAATGAGGAAATTAATACTTCAAAAAATGAACAATTTGTCTAGGATTACATAAGTTCTAAGTAATGCAATCCTTCTAGCTCTCGCCTGCTCCTCTGACAACAGATCTTTTGTTGTTGAGTTGTTTTTGAGTCATGGCTAATTCTTTGTGACTCCATTTGGGGTTTTCTTGGCAAAACCATTGGAGTGGTTTACCATTTTCATCTCATTTTATGGATGAGGAAACTGAGGCAAATAATTAAATGACATATTCAGGGTCATGCATATGGTAAGAGTCTGAAACTAGATTTCAAGTAATAAAACTGAGTCTTTCTAAGTCCAGGTCCAGCCCTCTATTCACTATGCTACTTACTTCCCCCCCCAACAGATCTAGCACTTTCCCCCTACAGCATAATACTATTAAGAGTATTATAGATTTATACAAATTATTTTGAAGGCTTTATATGTTTCTACCGAATCTAAAATTTTGCTCAAAATCTATGTGCTTACAAGTTCCCATTAAAAGAGAAATTGCTCACTTCTCTTCAGGAAACCTGTCTATTTATTCAGTGGTTCAGTTTGCCAAACCCATCCAAATGACCACTAATAAAAACAAATCCCATTAAAGGAAACACTGGCCTTTAACAGATATAGTAGAAAAATTCCAGGCAGTCTTTGACAGTAGTTCCAGTAAGAGCTTACACTCCCTTGCGATTTATTGGAAAATCACAAAATTTATTGCTGGAGTTAAATCCCATTTCCAACAACTTTCTAGTTCTCTTACCATAGGCAAGTCAAAGTCTTTGAAAATCTTATTTTTCTTATCTGCAAAATGGAGTTATCTCAAAAATGTAGTCAGAATACAAAGCTTGGAAATTTTTAAATAACCATGTAATATTGGTTATTATTCATCTGATAAACTCCATATGAGTTATTTCAATCTCTAATTTTTTTGCTTATAGGTATATGTGCATTTACATATACACACATACATACAGATTGATAGATATATAAACAAACGTGTCGTCTTCTCTGGAGAATGTAAAGTCCTTGAATGTAAGGACTCAGCTCTTGTAGTCCTAGTACCTGACACCTAATAGGTGCTTAATTAATGTTTGCTGATGGATTTTGTTAGCAAAGATACCTGAGCACTTTTCTCCAATTGTGTTGCTAATTTATACAGGAGGAACTGAAGCTAATAAGACTCCTCCAGGGTCACACTGCTAGCTAGTGAATGTATGAGGTCAGATTTAAACTCAGACCTTCCCAACCAAAGCTGGTGTTCTAGTCAATTCAGCTGCCCCAAAGCAAGGAGATCAAGGTTCAGTCTGATGCCTCTTGGAGGTATGATCACAAGTTAGTCTTTTAATTTCTCAGTCACTGAGAAGGCCACTATCTAAAGCTCTAACTTAAAGAGTGGGTGGTGCAGAAAGAGTTTTCTGTACCAATGAGAACACAAGTTTGCTTTAAAAAACCCAATACTTTAAAAAAATATGCATCTATGTACAATGGCAGGAATAAACAGCATCTAATAAATCCTTATTGATTGATCAATAATTGTACATAAATGTAGGATTTGGGTTTTTTTATTTTGGATGATTAAATTGAATTCTTTCACCATTTACTTTTTTTTTCCACAATAAAACTAACCGCATGTGTTTCCTGTACCTATTCCACAACATGAGCTAATAAGTGAAATGGTATTGGAAAACTTATTTGGATATAACACATTAAAATGAAAAAGAATATATTTCAAATAAATATAAAAAGCTAAGGTGAGTTTCTGTGGGTTCTTTATTACAAAAGAATATTTACAAATGCTCTGCCATTCTGAATTGCTTTCAGTTATAGCTGCCAAAACTTTTTGATATTTTGACATATTGTTGTAGTTGTGTTTCAGTCTTTAAATTTCCCATTAGAGAAGAAGCAGCAGCATTTTCTGTTTGGCCTACATGAGTAGACAATAAAGGAGTCTGAATGTTCTGCCTCAATGACTGAAATGTCTTCCTAATAAACATAAGGCTCTTCTGTTTATTTTCAATGCAAGTTTCCAGTTACTGAATATATCAGTCTCTAACTTGTCCTCCATACTTAACCTTTCAAAACTTAAAATGTTCTTTTGTGGGGTACTCATTTGCATTAAAATGTGTTCCATAAAACTTCAGATTGCAAATCTACAAATAAAAAACTAGTTGTGCCAGCTAAAACTGTGGTGCCTTGCCTTTTCAGAAGTGATATACACACTTGAAAGATCAGTATCTCACAGGGCTACCAGGAAGTTAAGAGGGTTATTTGGCCTGGGCTTTGAACTCTAGAGGCTTTCAATTTGACCGTTAAAGAAATATAATTTATCTATAAAATGACATTTGAACAGTGTTGTCATGCTTAATATCAACTGTAACATTGCATAAATTCTAGATTTTCCTTTCAAAACTGGTGGATTTATACACAAAAAAGAAGTAATCCCTCCTCATATTAAATGAAGTATAAGATAAAATTCAGGCTCAATATTTAGGGGTACCTGATTTTATTTTGATGACTTGATATTTATTTTATATATTTTTTGAAACTATGTGCAAGAGACTCTAAAACTCTTAGCTTCCCTTAAAGATCTTAAGAAGAGGGAAGATAAAGCACCTACTATGTACCAGTCACTGAACTAATTGCTTTACAAACATCTCATTTGACTCTGCTAACAAGCATACTGATTATTTAGAGTTATTAAGTCTCTGCCCAGAATCCTATTTCCTATGGTTGAAATCAGCATTTTCTTGGACCCCTTCCTGGCTAGCTGACTTTTCTCCTAATCTCCTTGCTGGCACTTTTCCATTTTGTTTCATCCCAGTCCTTAGCAATTCCTCTCAAAGCCCCTCTGACTACAGACCATGTTTTAGAATTGGTAAAGATTTCACTCTACTCTTATAAGATGGTCATTCCATAACTAAGCCCTAGGCTGAAGGCTAGATCCTACCCCACCACACCCATTAGTTATTTTTTTCTCAACTGGCTTATAACAAAGTATTATAACATCTGTCAGGGGAGGGGAGGTGTTGTAAAGCATTTAAATGATATTTCTTCTTCATTTCCTCTCCTCAAAAATAAGCAACAAAATCCCAACAAGCAGAAACTAGCCTACATCCACTAAAAATACACTAAGCAAACAGTCAGTAGTGATTTTTTTTAGAACAGTAATCTGAGACTCAAAGAGGAATCTGACTAGGCCTGTACTCTTCATCTCAATGTTGAGTAGGCAATCTCCATTACAGGAATAAAAGTTGCAATGCCTAGGTAACTTGATTCAATTTATTGGAAAATATGGATAAAGTAAGGCCTTTTAATTAGTAATAGACAGAAGACTGAATTGATCTCCAGCAAAGCCCAAATTGTTGAAGCAATAAAATGTAGAAAACGTGTCAGAGGCATGATTTACTATGATGATGGAAGATAATGCAATTTCCATCCTGTTGAGTGAGATGAATTCAAGGATAAAGTAACTATATAATTGAGAAAAGCTGTGGTTGGTAAGCATTTCATAAAACCATTTTTCAACAATCCTCTCTGAACACTTGTATATAAAGAGAAATTGAAGCCTTTTTGGGGGAATAAAGAGGTGGTATATACCCCAAGACTTATCAGGAGAAACAGAGATACTATTAAACAAGACCTTTGTGAGAAATATTTTCATTGAGAATTCCTACTCAAACACTAATTAGTATTAGTTCATTATAATTTCAAAAGGAGTAATAATTGTTAGTGATTATTTTAATACATTAATCTGGTTATATATATATATATATATACACATATATATATAATCAATCACCTAATAATAGGTATAAGAATAAGTAAAATACTAATCCATACTTTGGATATGTCATATAAGAATATAGATTCTAACAGAATGGCTCTGTAATGGGTCTCAAACCTAATCTAACCTACTTGTAACCAGATATGAAACTTATTTGCACAGCCACAAAAATGCTGACAAAGATATCTCTATTTTGTTTTGCTCAAATCCATGATAAATCAAGCATGGATGGTGGCAGATATAGAAATTTCCCCTACCTCCAAGCTTATGTATAGTTTAAACCATCTCCTCCTTTCTAACCTAAGAAATCCATCCATCTTATGAACACTTAGTGAAGCTCTATGTTTCACCCAAGCTGTGATCCTCCTGCTAATAATGTTATTTTTGACCCGCAAGAGCAAGGTCTATCAACCAATGGGAATCTGTATTTTATTATGCCTCTTTTGCATATTTGGGTATCAAACTGTATAAATACATGAAGGGGGCATCTCAGAGAATGAGGATAATCTGAGGTCCTCTTCATGCAGAGGACCATGGACCCTTTAACAAAATTCTATAGACTCAGAGTTTTACCTTATTCTCTTTTATTGTAGATGGGACAATTCTAATTCCCACCTCTTCTTTTTTTAAAGTTAATTATTATTATAAAACCTCTAAAAGTTGTATATATTCATCCCTAATTAATAATGCATTTTAATTTATGTCAATGAATTCAATTTGTGTAATCTACAAATTACTTCATTATATGCCTCTATTATTTTAAAGTTGTGATGACATGTCCATGCTAAGCGAATTGACTATAGCAATGGACACATGTTAAAAAAAAATCTGGTGCCAAAATTAAGTAATGCTTGGGACATTGAACCTTGCATATTTAATAATATGTATTATTGTTATAGTGCTTCGTGGTTAGGCAAAAAGTTCATTTAAAATATTTAATTAATATTATTTATATAGAAAACAAGTGATTCTGGGGTGGATTGATTCCAGGGATAAGGGAAAAAGAAGAAATTCTGTGGCCACCATCTCTCCCTCCCCTGAAAAGAGTAGTCAGCTATAATTCTATTTTTCTCTTCTTCTCCAAATTTGATCTCATGAATAAAAATCAATTATCACTCCAATTTTCTAATATTCAGATGTGTTTTATCAATCTGAATTGATGACATCCAATTTAATTAAATAAGCCTTTATTGAAATATATGCTGTATTCTGAGTGAAGATACAAAGAAAAATTAAAAGTTGCTAACTAGATAGTCTTGCATGGCACACTGGAAAGTATAGGATTCATTTTGTTGAACCCTTTCCTATTAGATTGGGATATGTTGTGGTAATCATGGAAAGATACATGAAGTATATGATGTATAGTTAGATCTTTAAAAAAGTAGCTAAGATTTTGTCAAACAGAGATTGTAGGACTGAACAGAGAAATAAACTTTATCACACTTTTATTAATGCCAGATTCCCAGACTGGGAACATCGAAGACTAATGCCAAAAGAAGAGCAGAGGAAGGTTAATTCCTGGGTTAAAACATTACATACAGAGAGCTACCTCTGCTTGTCAAAATATTTCTATTCAAAACAAGAGAAAAAACTATTGGAATAAAGGCCCTTATCACCTTTCCCCTAAACTACTGCAAAGTTTCCACATAGGTTTCTTTGCCTCAGTTCTGTGGGTTTGTATTCCAATTATTGTTTCATTGCTAAAGTATATTTCTAAAAGGTAGTTAAACTTTATCATATCACTCCTACCTAACAAACTCTATTGGCTCCTAGGAACAAATATAGAGTAAATCTTCAATCTAGTAGTCTTTTTCTCAGTTCAGTTTCTTTTTGATTTCTTTCTTTGATGCTGTTAATCACTCTCTTCGAAACATTCTCTATTTTAGGTTTTTGGGACCTTCTCTCTCTACCCCTCTCTTGTTCCCTTCCTTTCTTCATGGCTGATAAGTCAGATCCTTTGATGGATCTTCACCTAGATCTTTCTCACTATCCACCTGTGTACTGCCCCTTTCTCACCCCACTGCAGAAACTGTCCCATATCCCTTTTACTTCTTCCTCTGTATTTATTTTGGTGATCTCATCAGCTTCCATGGGTGCAATTATCCTATCTATGTAGATGATTCTGACATCTATCCCTCCTTCTCTCTCCCTCCTTACCTCCATCTCTCTCTATAAGTAGGTAGGTACACACACATACCCACAGACACACGCCTTGGTCTTTCTGTTAAGCTCCAGATACAAATCACTAACTGCCTACTGTGGACATTTTGAGCCTGATTTTCCATAGGTATCTCAAATTTCATATATTCAAAAGGCAATGAATTTTCTCTGCATCCCCCATTTCCATTTTGCTGTCAATGGCACTATTATCCTCCCAGCTTGCATCCAGCTTGCAACATCAGTACCATCGCCGATTCCTCTTTGCAATCATCCTACATATACAATCTGCTACCAAGTCAGCTTCTCCCTTCACAAGCCCTCGCCTATAAGTCCATTTTGCTCCAATCACAAAGACACTATTGTGCTGCAATCCCTCTTACCTTGACTACTATAAATAACCTTCCTATCCGACTTCCTGCCTCCAGTCTCTCTACTTCAATTCATCCACCGCTTAAGTTGCTAAAGTGGTTTTCCTAAAGTGCAAGTCTGCCCATATCACCTCTTCTATTTGATAATATACATACATATATATATATATATATATATCTATATATATATCTATATATATATATCTTTGTAGATATATACAGACAGATCTATCTATAGGATACATATATATATATCTACATATACATCTATACAGATATGTCTCTCTCTATATATCTTATCTGTATATTGTCTCTTCCATTAGGATGTAGACCCCTGTGAGGTCAGAAACTATGTATTTGTCTTTTTTTTAATCACCACTATTTGGCACAGTGCTTGGCGCTTAATAAATGCTTTATTGGCAAAACTGTCATTTAAAGCCCTTCACAACTCAGTCCCAGTCTGCCTTTTCAGAATTATGTGTTTCCCTTTCATGCACAACATGATGGAGCCATAGTAGCTTTCTTATAAATGGCTCCTTTTAAACAATATTACATTTCCCATTTAGTGGTTATTCATAATAGCAAAGTGTTAGTTTTTTTTTTACCTCTACCTCTTAGAATCCTGTCTTTTTAACCTTTTTTCACCTTCTATGTGAAATCACTTCTGATTCTGTCAGCTTCTAGTGACTTCTCTACTCCATTCCCAAATGAATTAGTCTAATCAGGGTATTTTTGATTAAATCCTTTATCCCACATGGCACATTCAAAAGTGTAATGGGCACAACACTTTGATTGCACTTACAACTTAAGAAGAACATGAAAACATCACAACCAAAAGTCATAGTCCCAAATGGTAAGAAAGGTGTCACTTTGAGTCCAGGGTAAAGAAATTCTGTACTTTGTGATACCATTCTGTCTTGGAGTCTAGAATCTTTCTCTAGAGCCAGTTCTCTTCTTTAGTACCAGAGAAGACTGCTTTGACTTCTTCAAGTGTTTATTCTTGTGTGTGTGTATGTATGTACATATATATGTATATCCATATATTTTCATATCTCCATTACTAGGACATAACACCCTTAAGAACTGATACAAGTTCACTTTTTTATTTATATCTCTAGCAAGTAACAACATACTAGGATATAATAGGAGCCTAATTCATGTTTGTTTTTTGAATGGTCAAAAAAATTGGGAGGCAAAACAACCAGATGTGATTATTAATGCTGCCTCTTACTCATCAGGTTGTCTTAAGAAAGTCATTTCATTTTTCTAAGAATCACTTTCTCTGTCAATAAAATGAAAAGTTTACTCTGGACCAATAGTGTCAAACTCAAATAGAAATGGATGATCCCTACATGCAGCAGTGACTCAGAATACCACATATTAACATTTTCTGTGTTTTACTGCTTTGGTATTATTTTGTTGAATATTTCTAAATCCCATTTTAAGCTGGTTTAGGCAGCATTTCTAAATACTGGGCCCATAGGTTACGTTTCTGACACATCTGGACTATCTTATATCTAAGGTCTGCTTAAACTTCAAGATTGTGGGATTCATTATAGCCTACCTCAGGTGTCACCATGAAACTCTCTCTGATCCTCTAACTGGAATTGGTCTTTCTTATTCTGAATTTCAATATCATCCTTCATGATCTTGCCAATGCACTTAGTACATTATTACTTATATTATACTTATTCATTCATGTCTTTTCTCACTACAATACTAATATCTTGAGGAAACAGGAAATATTTCATTTTCATTTTTTCAACCTTAGTTCCTTGATACTTTGAAAATAAATATCTTTTGACATGAAGGCCTTAAAGAGACTGCATAATACAGTAACAAGAATACTGGTTTGGAAATCTATAGACCTGTGAGTCAGTTGCAGTTCTACTATTTAGTCTCTCTGACTTTGGGTAAATTATTTAACTTTTCTGTGCCTCAGTTTCTTGATGCAAAATGGAAATTGGTTTTGTTGATTTTTAAGGTCAGATGTAGCTATGAGATTTTATGATCCTTGTCTGCATCATCATTTAAATACTACCAGGATCAGGCAAGAACTAAAATAAATAAATAAATAAATAAAATCCTCATTCTAATACCTCAGTCCAAGACAAATGGTACTACTGGATAGTCCTATAATAATGTTTCTAAATAATTTCTAGATAACTTTTGGGTTCACCAAAAAGAACCTGGAGGTTTACTGAGACAAGCAAGAGCAAAAGAATTCCACATCTTGGTGTAGCATGCACAGAGCTATAGAGCTCAGTTAGTTTTGTGGACTCTTGGATTCCCAGATCTACATGTTTTTGGAGACAGGTTCTTCTTTGGTGTGACCACTGTAAATCAGTACCAGCCTCTGGTTGAAAAGAGATGTGTAACAAGAGCTGATGGATTAGATAACTAGAAAGTGAAGTTTTTAACCAATTTATTCTCTTTGTCCACATGCTACCATCATAGCTGGTTTGTTGCTATTTTCTGTAAAAATCTATATTTATGGAACATACAAATAAAGGTTTTTTATTACATCCTCACCACTAAAATTTCACCCCTATTCATATTACAGTATGCCAATGATACATATCATTTCTTACAATAATTTGTTAACATTTTATGCATCTGCACATCAGATTTCCTAATTATATCTGGCAAGAATACAGCTATTCTTCTAATTCGAATATCATTATAAAAAAAAGTCAAATATAGATTCTCTGCACTTGAGACAAGATATCCAAAGAGCAATTTTAGAATGTTAAGAAAACATATCATTCTGCAAAAAACCACATTTCTATAAAAATAAAATAAAACAGAACACTGTTAATAGCTTACTGTGGCCTTGAGGCTTCAGCCTGATCTGTCTGAAGTTTTTCTCCGCCTTCTACTTCCATTGTGCAATAAACAATTCGATTTGGAGCAACTGACTTTAAACCTTGAACTTCCATGATAACAATCTAAATAACAGAAAAGGAACAAAAAGGTACTGTGTTACATCTAACACTAAAAGAGGAGCACAGATATAGCAACAGTAAGTAATTCTACTCCTGCAAAAGTTCCTTGAGCTTTTCTATCTAGAGTAGTTTTTTTTTATACTACAACAAAGGCAATCCTCTCCCAGCTTGACATTCTCTCCATATATTGAAGCAGAACTCAAATGCTATCTTTATGAAGCTATTGTCAATAATCACAGATTTTAAAAGTTTTCTACCTCATTTGATTTTATAGCATTTTGTGATGATTATAAAATAGAATATCATTCACAGGAATAAATAGTTTTTGAATGAATCATTTATCATCTAGAAAAAAATTAATATGATTCCCTGGAAGGAAGTTATGCCATTTATTTTTTATGTTCTTCAATTTGAACTTTTAACAAGTGAAGATATAATAAGAAACAATTCCCTCAAAGTTTATTTAAGCATCAACTCAAATATCCAGCTATAAATGGAAAATTATTTGCAAATATTTAAATTTAAAGGAAATTCTTGAAGAGATCTCTCAACTCAGGCTGCCAAAAATGAAAATGAATTTGTCCAAGCATTCACAAATGCTTACCTACAAAATGATTCCAAACTAACTCTCAAAACTTGTAAGAAGAGATATACACATTGAATATTATCTACCATAAGGCAATCTCCTTTTTATAATTGATGGGCAATATCAGTGCCCATTACAATAACAGAAGCAGACACTTATTGTAGCATTTTACATATGTTAACTGATTTTCTTTAAAAATTTCCAGTAAAATAGAATTACAGATATTCTTATCCTATTTTATAAATTTGAAAAGTGAAGCACAGAGAGATAACAAATAGCAATATAAGCTCAATGCCACAAGCCAATAGTAATGATAATGATAATAATATGCTTATAATGTGCTGGGCATTGTACTATATACACTTTACAATTATTATCTCATTTGATCTTCCCAACATCCCTGGGAGGTAGGTGCTATTATTATCTCCATTTTACAAATGAGGAGCCTTAGTTAAATAGAGACTAATTGTCTTACCCATGGTTACACAGCTGGTAAGAGTCTGTAGTTAAATTTCAACTCTTAATTTCTTACTCTAGAGCAGATGCTCTATCTATTGCCCAGTCTGGTAGTAGATAGGGCATATGGAATTTGATCCTGGATCTTTTTATTCCAAATTTAGCAATTATTTAACTGTACCACACAACATTATATTGATCTCAGAAATGTTTTAATATTTGTTATTTTGGATTATTGCTACCATTGTGACACTCTAGGCAAGTCATTTAATCTTTATGTGGCTGAAACCACTTCTCAAGATTTGGCTCTTATGTCATAAGTTGTAGTTTATTTTAGTAGATTGATCCTCCACTTTGCTTACAATGAATCAGTGCATATACTACTATTTGTCATTCTTATGATTTTCTCTTTTGGCATACTAGCACTGAGACATAGAGAGACAGACAGAGAGGGGAAGGAGGAAGAAGGAATTATTAACATGATTTTATGGACCTTGATAAAATAATTTGGCAAATACATTTCAATGTAATTGGTTTCCTTTGTAATCCCAAACATTTCATTTTATGTATTTTAATATGTAAATTTTCCTTGTTTATTTTCATTAAACACAAATTGAATGCTATTTATTGTATCAAGCTTATAATATTATTCATTCTTATAAATTCATACATGAAGCTTTAGGTATAATTTCATGTGCATACCTTTTCCTTTGATGGCTGATCTGGTATAAAGCATATTATAGTTTCATATTCAAACTTAAGAGCACATTATAGCATGCATAAAAAAGCTCCATCCCCAAATCCACCATTTCTGGATTACTCAGTATACTATGCTATGAGGTCTGTCCACTGTGAGAATCATGAGATAACGAGACATACAAAGAAAATCAGTCATCCTTAGAGTAACCTATTTTCCCTTTCAGATAATCCAAAATCCCAGTGAAATATTTTAGAAAGCCAGAGGGAATAAGATGAGAGATATAAATGAATGAATGAATGGAATGTATAACACCTTTTAATTGCTTCTCATTTTGTATAAAATTTTTTAAAGAATAAAATATGATATTTTTACCATGTTTAACATTAATTGGATGACTTGCCATCTAGCTGAATTCGTAGGATGAGGGAACACAAGGTATTGCAAGGGTTAATGTTGAAAAACTGTCCATGAATATGTTTTGAAAATAAAAAGCTTTAATAAAAAAAAGGATAAAGTATGAGGGCAATTAATACCTAAGAAAAATGGACAACACAATGGAATCTTCTGTGTAAATTCAAAGGATCAGGGCCTTATAGGTAGAAAGGAACTCAGAAGCCATATCTAGTTCAACCCATCAAGGAGATGACATATATAGGAAGTGGCAAGGAAGGATTTCCACCCATTTTCTGTAAATCCAAGAGTTAAAGCTTTTTTTCTCCCCATTTCTCAACAAAAAAGTTCATTATAAAAAAGTTTCTAGCATATTTGTCATTTTTGTCAACTACACATAAATTTATAAAACTATTACGGATACAACTGAAAAGAGATTTCCAGGAATCCATGGAAAATGATGACATATTCCGGAAGTTCCTTCTTGAGGAAGATATATTAAGGTACTCAGTCTACATGGAAGCATAACTCTGGAGCAGAACTGAAATAATATTAATTAAACAACAACAACAACAACAAAAAACCAAACGTGTAGCATTCATCACTGAGGGATGTGCTGAAACTCTAAATGAATGAAACTCCTGTACCAGTTGAGTTATGTGGAATATCTAAACTGAGTGCCATTTCTACTTACTTTTCATAAATAAAACCCAAATGAAAATTTCTGAATTGCTGTGATTTTAAATTCCCCTCCCCTTTTTGCAGTGAGAGAGGATCATTTTTCTGCTTAATTTTCATCAAATGGTATAATATTTTACAACCTACATTCCAACATTAAGAATGAAGCAATTATGCAATGTAAGATGATTTTAAGCGAAAATGTGTTAACACCGGCCCATATTTCAGATTATTATCCGTTTACATGGCATTTCCCTCTTCAGTCTGTCAAATAGCCAAAGTGTAAAAGAGATGAAAGATAGCATCTGCTGACACTATTTCTGTCACCTCCACGACAAGTTATTGTAAATAAGACCTCCTCAAACACCCAACTTGTGAAACAATCATTCTGTTCCCTACAACAATACTACCATCTGTGCAGGGAATGTTTTGCCCTAAAGAATTGCCAGTTTCAAAAGGTTTTATAAATAGAGTAACAAGTTTATAAATCTGAATTCATAGGATAAAATACAGTGACCCCTAAATCATCAGGGAAAATGAAGGCAGAAAAATTCAGGGAAATTTTAGTTTCATTCATCATTTAATTTTAATAGCAACCTAATTTTAGCCTTCTGTTTAAATGTCTCTACTAAGTTTTTTATTTGAGATATTGTTAAACATCAAAATTATCTGGTTCTGTCATATCTCCTTTTCTAAGTTACTTCTAATTTATTCGTTA
>JAJPUD010003195.1:3649-78084 GCA_023553655.1 Myrmecobius fasciatus
AGAGAGAGAGAGAGAGAGAGAGAGAGAGAGAGAGAGAGAGAGAGAGAAAGAGAAAGAGAGAGGAGAGAATTTCATGCTTATCAAAGTTAAAAGGAATCTCAAATGTATGAGAAAAGCAGGATCTGGAAATATTTATATTGTCAGAATATCAGAATGGAAAAAATTAAATGTAATAAATATATTTTTATACCTGAATTCAAATAATCAGGTCCATAAATATAAGAAGGGAGGTATGGCTAGATGAAATTTTGTGTTAAAAAAACACAATCTGAGAGGAGGAAGGCATTAGCTTCTGGAAGGACAAGGGAAGACATCATGCTGAAGATGGGATTTAAGATGAATCTTGAAGGAAGCTGTGGAAATTGAAACATGGAAGTGAGGGAGTGAGGTATCCCAAGCATGGGGGATGATGGCATAAACACATAAAAGGAACTTAGGCAGGAGATGGAATGTCATCTACAAGGAACTGAATATAGTCCAGTGACTTGGCAGCTGGGCAGAAAATGAATTTGAGAAAGCAGAGATCAGAGACAGAGACCAATTCAAAAAGTATATAATATATTGAGTCATAAGACCCAGAATGAGGAAGAGAATGGAAGTGATGCTAAAGACATGAATGTAGTAGAATCAACAGGATTGGCATCTGATTGGACATAGGAGCAGGGGGTAGGGAAGAGTCATGTATGATTCTCAAGTTATTAATTTGGGTTTTTGGTAGGAGTTCAAGATGAAGTAATTTAAATTTAAATAAGGCAAAAACATAGAGGAGGTAACAATATATTAATAACATAAAGATATGGAGATATACAGCAATGAAGTCAAAATTAGACAGTGGGCAACAGTAGATATGTAATCAGAAAAAGAGTGATTTCATATCAATTCAATTTAACAGTGATAGAATGATGTTCTTGGAGTCAAGAAGAAACTAGGCAAGGGATTGCTAGTAAATGATTAAGAACCAGTTCTTTTAAAATTCACAGAATACTTCCAAATTATTGACTTTTTCCCATCACTTTCATAGGATTAGACAAACAGCTAAACAATACATCAAGCTGTGATTTGTAGTTGGGTGATTTCTGAAGTGTCCATGCTCATATTGAAGATTTAATAACAGGCTCTTCAGAACCATCCAACCAGGTGCCAGCAGACCTTTGGACCTAGATACAAATCTTACCACTCATTTAAACTATCTGTGGAACCATAGATGAACTAGTCAACCTCTCAGAACTGCATAATCTGAAAGATTTAGATAATTTTTAACATCCATTTCACTGGGCTATTGTGAGCATTAACTGTAATAATGTATTCAAATGCAAATTCCTGTGCCTGGAAAACCTTTCTCCATCATCTTTCCCTCTTCAGAACTTTTCTGGGTCTTCCTCATAGTATTTCTCTTCTCAATCTTTTTTTAGTCAAAAATCTCAATTACATCCACAACTTATTTCTCATCTTTAATCAAATGACTTACAAGTCTATGTCATCAACTTAGATTTCTCTCTCCAGCTTTAGATCAAAAGTATGAAGTAAAAAGTATGCTAAGTAATGATGGTGGTAGTAATAATAATAGTAGCAGCAGCAGCAGTAGTAGTTGTAGTAGTGTACTAAGTAGTAACAGTAATAATGGGAGTAGTAGTAATAGTAATAGTAGTAGAAGAAGTAGTAATAGTAGATGTAATCGTAGTAGTAGTAGCAGCAGCAGTAGCAATTGCAGTAGTAATAGTACTAGTAGTAGTAATTGTAGCAGTAGCACTAGTAGTAGTAGCAGTACAGCAGCAGTAAAATAGAAGCAGGATTATTAATAGAAGTAGTAATAATAACAGTCATAGTAGTAGTAGCAGCTAGCAAAGTATTTTATACATGTTAAGTCATATGATTCTTGGAATAATCCTATAATACTATTATTATTCCTTTTTACAGATGAGGAAACTGAGAATCAGAAGCTAAGTAACTTGCCAAGGTCACACTCAGCTAGTAAGTTATTAGTGGAGGATTTGAACTCAAGTTTGCTTGACTCCAAGTCTAGCCCTCTATCTGCTTCATACTTACTTCCTATATAACATTGGGCAAATCAGGTCACTTCTCTGAACCTTTCCCCTGTATACAAAATGAATTGGATTAGATAACTGCCTTCCATCTTTAAAATTAAAATCTTCTGATGTCCAATTGTCAATAGGACATCTTGAGTGCCATGTTATGTTAATACCTCAAACTCAAATCCAACAATTAAAAAGATTAAATTTTGCCTGTTCTTTATCTTCACAGCCCAACCCTGCCCATTAAGGGCAACTTGATCAATATTGGTTTGAACTGAAAATTCTGCTTTAATATTCCTGTCAATAGCACTACCATCACCAAACCCACCACATTCAAAGCTTTAGTGCCAGCTCTGAATCTCCCCTATTCCTCATAAGTCACAATTTGTAGCCAATCCAATTCACTTGAAACCCCCAATTTCTTTCTAATTCCCTTCCCTTCCATTTCCTTTGTCCTCCTATTTCCTTTGTCTCTAACCTAGTACTAGACCTATGACAAGCCTGATTGAACCTAACTTGTCTTTCTGTCTCCATTTTCTGCCTTCTTGAATCCAACCTTCACACTCCTGCCACAATCACTATCCCTGTGCATAAATTCCTCTACTTAAAATTGGTCTGTGACCTTTCTCCCACCACCCTATCAAATTCTGATTCCTTAATTTGTATCCACAATGACCCTAACTTTCCAGCCTTTCATTATACTTCTCTATTCCACATGTTCTATTCCAGAAAATTGTACTACTTGCCATCAATCAGTATTACAAAGGTTGGGTGGAATTTACTGCAGAAGCCACTTAGCCCAGTGCTTCCCTAACCAAGAACTCTCTCTACAAGATATCCAGCCTTTGCTGAAGAGCTTCATCTGAAGGGGTACTCATAGCCTCCAAAGCTACTGCCTTCTTTTAGATGATTAGATTTAGATAATGAAGGTTTTCTGGATACCCGGCCCAAATTTTTTTGCTGTGTTCTATCCCTCTTAGTTCTTCCCTCTTACCTGGAACACAAAAATTTTGTATTCCCTCTTCCATATCATAGCCCTTCCTAGACTTTGAAACTACTATAATGCAACCACCCCTGCCCCAAAATTTTTCTCCAGACTAAATAACTCCGTTTTTTCCAATCAGTTTTCATAACCCCAGACCTCAAGACCTTTTATCAGTATACTCACTTTCCCCTGCTTGCTTTCAAAACCTAGAACCAGACTTCTACATCATTTCCCAATCATCTCTATGTCATGGAATCTCACTCAACTTTAGTTTTCTTATCTGGAAAATGAGGACAATAATAGCACTTCCCAGAGTTGTAGTAAGGATGAAGAGATGACATATGAAAAGAACTTTGCAGCCTTAAAGCCTTCTCCACACCAAGCTGCCTCCTACTGGCTATCATCCTCATCTCTCCAAAAGAACCTCAGATTCATTCTCTGGTAGGAGAGCTTACAAATCTATTTTGTCCAGAACTAGCCATCGCTGCATCATGCAACTCCTTTTCAGGTGTCCTTTATATGCCTTTATTTGCCTTCTGGTTAAAATGTCAGCTCCTTGAAGGCAAATACTGTTTTTGCTTGAATTTGTATTCCCAGCACTTAGTATAGTATTTGGCATATATTAAGTATTTAATATTTTTAATTTTAATTTTATTTATTTTAATATATAATAATATAAATTAATTTTAATTTAATAAAATTTAGCATTTAAATGCTCTATCTGTATCTATTCATTTTTTGTCTCTTTCTCCTCCTTTCCCTCTGCCTCCCCTTCCTTTATCCCTTTCATCTCTGTCTCTGTCCATCTCTCTTTTACCTATCTCTTTCCCTACACACACACACACACACACACACACACACACACACACACACACACACACACACCCCTTTCACTATCCATTATTTGTGTGGCTATCCCCCTTATTCTATCCACAGCTCTATGAGAGCATGAATACTATTCTATGGGAATCTTCATATCATCCATCAGTACCCTGCACAAAGGCTTGGTTGGTTGAAGGGAGGAAGGGAAATCTGAATCTTTAATTTCATCAACAAAGAAAGCTTTTCATGTGGAAAAACCCTTCATCAAATGATAACAAGTCATAGAGATTGAAGCATTGAGATGTCAAGTAATTTGCCCAGGTTTATATCAGAGAGAAAAGATGAACAAGATCTTCCTGACTCAGTCAGTCCTCAAGTCCCTACTCCATGTTGCCTTATCTATACATAGTAGGTGCTTTATAAATTTTTGTGGAATTGGAAGATGTCCACTGAAAAGGAAATGCTACTAGTCTCAAACTACATAGTTACTAAATGTATGACTAGAGCTTTGTTAGGTGCTTAAGATAGATAATCTAGTAAGCCTCTTGACACCTATAGTATGTAAATAGACCTTAAAGAAGTAAAGCATTACAAAGAGAGACTGTGGGCCAGATATGAATGATCTATTCACTGTTTGAACAAGAGCTGGGGTAGCAGCTCTGGATAAGAAGGATGAATCTCAGGGAGATAGAATAGGAGGTTTTTAGAGATAATCAAAGAACTTTTCAGGTTGGGTCATACATACTAATAAAAATAGAAACCAATGAGTGGCTATTTCTTTTTCTTTCTGAAGAAAATACTATAGATCCTCCTAAAATATTTGTGACAACATGGATGCTTGTGTCAAATGATAGAATTTGCTCTACTTAATTGAAATATATGAGACCCATAGAGCAAAAATGAAAGGAGGAGTTTGCCCATCCATCACTGTGAATAATGGACAGTTCCCATTCCTCTGTAGCTTTGCTGTTGCTCAGCGCTGCAGGAAAGAGTGTGGGTTCAGGAGAAAGCCATTTCCCACAGAGCAATTATCAATTTTAATATTAAAGACATTTTAAAATGATTTTTAATTTATCAACTAATCCCCAAGTTCAGTATGTGAACTGTCAGCTCTCAGCTTTGGATATCAGGCAGATGAGGGCTCATGTCAAAAGTCCATATATAATGGATATTTTGTAAATCTGTAATGGGGTCTGAACAGTACCCCCTCCCCCTTCATTTTAAATCAATTGATCTTTCTGTGCCATTAGGGACATGATCCACTGCCCTGATTTATTTCTCCTTCTGTCTCTTGTACTTCTTTCCCTTTTGAATGGGAAAGAACAAAACATTTCACAAACTAACCAGATTTTAGTAAAAGTTGCCCCTTGTCACCATGAAAAGAAGTCCCCTCCTGCTCTCTTGTAGCTTTGAAAGGTTCCCACTTTGATGTCATGCTAAAATAGCAATGAAACAGAGGGGAGCAGCTTTAATTTGAGGAGGGTCTTTAAAAATACGGATCTTTTTGCCCTTCATGCTCTCATTTGTTGCCTCTGGTTCTTGGTCTAGGACTAAATTGTCATTCCATAAAACCAGCATAAAAATTCAATTTTGCTTCACCAGGAGGAGAAAATATGAACGAAGACTGAATTGGGAAACAGCATTGTTTGATGGAAAGAGGGATGGTTTTGTCATCAAGGGACTGGAATCAAATGGTGGCTCTGTAGCTAATTAGGTGGGTGGCCAAATCTTTCTGGATCTCATTTTTTTCTCATCTGCAAAGTGAATTTGATTCAGTTATTTTTATGGTCCCTCCTAGCTGTAAACCAATAGTTTACCTGTGATTCTATAATCACAGATAACCTTTGATCCTGTCTTTAGCATTTCTTTCTATTATGAATCTTTCCCTGCACTCCTGATCCCTTACACCCCAGATTTTAATGCCTAATGTGCCCAAGTTATATTGCATGTGTTTTGCATATACTAATAAATATGTATGTATGTAGGTATGTATCTGTTGTTTCCCCTGATAGACTGCAAGTTCCTGGAGGATACAAATTATTTTGTTTTTTTTCTCTGCATCGTCAGTGCCTAGGACAGGGCATACCTAAACAATAGCAATCATTTTTTAAGTGATTGTTAGTTTTTTTGATTGGTTGTTATGCTTTTGAGCCATGCCTTTTGAACTATAGTTATCCCTTCCATATCAATCGGGTTAGGAATACAGAACCCCCAAAATCTAGAAAATCTATGTAAAATTTCCTGGCTCTCTCTTCATGCCAGAGAAGAAGTCTGAATTATTATGGTATTAAAAGATAAAACATCTTGGTATTTATACAATACTATATATATATATATGTACATATATATATACATATATATATAATACATTTCTTAGTTTCCATATTTTGTCTGTGTTGTCTTCTAGCTCTATTATGTCATCTATGGCTTTTGCAACACCAAAAAAAATTACCACTTAATTTCTTATGCTGATGGGCAACATAGTAAAATTGGGATAGGGAAAGTTGTGATGTGGAAGAGATTACTGTATATTTAACTGAGCATGGGGCCGGTAAGAAATTAATATAAGATGGCCAAGTATTGGAAAACATGGCCATAATTTTCAGATCCATTTGGATTTGACTTTTTCTATATGCTTAAAAATTAGCACAGGCCTTGGAAGGTGTTAGATACAAATTCTCTCATGAGAAACTTCTAGAATTTGAAAGGTCTTAGACTGAACTTTTCCAGGAAGGATGTTCAAGCCAATTTGGCTTCAGCCAAGGTTGCTTGTGAGTGTACAGAAATCATAATTCATTTTAATTTGATGAACATTCATTTAGCACCTCCTGCGTGCAAGGCCCAAGCAGCCAGGGACTTAATGACAAACAGAAAGCAATGCCTGTGCCCTCAGGGATCAACCTCACCTGGGAAACTCAGGACTAAGCCGCTGTCCATATTGGGAAACAGAAATCTAATAAAATCACTCAAAGCAGGTGCATTAGCTTGAAAATAAGTGGGACTGCTTTGATTCTTGGTTCTCTAAATAATTATGTTATTCTGAATATAATAAAACTCCAATTACTGACCTCGCTGACTTCCTTTAAGTCTCAACTCAAAATCCATATTCTGCAGGAAGTCTTCCCTAATCCATCTTAATTTCAATGTCTTCCCTCTGTTAATTATTTCACACACACACACACACACACAGAAAGAGAGAGAGAGAAACAGACACAGAGACACAGAAAAAAACAGAGAGAAATGGAGAACAAGAATAAGAAAACAAGAACAAGAGAGAGAGACAGAGAGAAAAGTATAGAGACAGAGAGTAATAAGAAACAGAGAGAGAAAGGACAGATAGAGACAGAGAAACAAAGAGAGAGGAGAGACAGAGACAAAGAAAGAGAGACAGCAAGACAGACAGAGTCTATTTTGTATGCAATTGTTTACATGTTGTCTTCCTCATTAAACTGTAACCTCCTTGAGGATAAAAACTATTTTTTGCCTCTTTTTCTGTCCCTATAATTTATTTAGCACAATGCCTGGCTCATAGTAGAAGTTTAAATGTATTATGGATTGAATGATATTGATAGAGCCCTTTAGTTTGTGGAGTTTTTTTTTAAACATACAATTACTTCTGAATTGTAAGGTAATATTATCCCCATGTTACAGATGAGGAAACTAAGAGTCAGTTTATCATATGCCTTGCTCATGACCATACAGATTATATAATTAGGCACATTGATAGAAGGTGATCTTCCTGAGGAAAGGAACTATTTTTTGGTCTTCAGACTTGTTTAGTCATTGAGTCTGCCCAATTCTTTGTGCTTTGTGGACCACTCTGCCCATGGAGTTTTCTTGACCAAGGTTCTGAAGGAGTTTGACATTTCCTTCTCCAGTGAATTAAGGCAAACAGAGATAAAGTAACTTGTTCAGGGTCACATAACTAGGAAGTGTCTCAGGCTGTATTTGAACTCAGTCTTCTGAACTTGTGTCTCGGGCTTGATCAACTAAGCCACCTCATTGCTTGCAAGGTGACCTGCCCAAGATCCCTTAGCTAATAAATGCCAGAGGTTGGATTTGAACTCAGATCTGACTACTGGACTAGCACTCTATCTACCATGCCACCAGCTGCCCCAACATTTTTGTTGTTGTCGTTAATTGTGCAGTCATTTCAGTCATGTCCAACTTTGGGTTTTCTTGGCAAAGATACTGGAATGGTTTGCCAATTTCTTCTTCAGCTCATTTTGCAGATGAGGAAACTGAGGCAAAGAATGTTAAGTGATTTGCACAGGGTCACACAGCTAGAAATGTCTGAAGTCAAATTTGAACTCAGATTTTCCTGATTCCAAGCCCAACTCTCTATACTCTGTACCACATAGCAGCCACTGTTCTAATACACAGCATGTGCTCAATAAATACTTTCTGATTGACTGAGGAATTGGAAACCAGACCTTTCTCATTCCTATGTGCAATCTTTGGTCAGCTATGCCATCCTCCCCCCTTGTTGGTTTGGGTCTTTTGTTTTCCATGAAAATCACCAGCCTCTCTAGAAATGAATAAAAATAATGAGAATAATATTAATACCCAATATTTATATAGTGTCTACAATGTGCCAAACACTTTAAAAACTATCATTAAGTCTTGGATTTTTTTGTAAGACTAGTAAATCCAAAAGCAAAAGGCTGCCCCTGTACCATATGTGACATCTTGGAATGGGATGCTGGGGAATTTTCCTCGATTCTTTTATGATGATAATAATTCCCATCGATACCGTACTCTTGCTTTTTGAGGAAAAACACTTTACATTTGCCCATGAAACACAGTCAGCTCCAAGGGGGCCAAGGTTACAGCTAACCTCCACAGGACAGAAAAGAAAGAATAAATGTGGCTGTCGGGGCAGGAGGTGTGATTTCTCACCCCAAAGGAAATATTTCAAGGCCTCTTTATTCCCCCTGCAGAAAGGAAAAAGGATCAATGCCAGCTACCCAGCAGTGGCTGGGAGCCCCACAGCGTGTGCAGACCTGATGGAGGAGAGAAAATTGAGGTGAGGAAATAGATTTCACATTAGAGGTCTAAAGTGATTATTATAAGCAATGGGGAGGAAATAATTATTTTTAAGATGATAAGCACTACCTGGTCCAAGTATGATTTATGTTAGAGGAACTCTGTCAGACAGACACGTGGTCGTCTGGTAGCTACTGGAGTGGACTTCTAATGCCATGGACTCACCTTGAGTCCATCCTGGGAATGCATCTTTCCTAAAAGCCAAAGGGAATGGACCCATAGCTTAATGCTGAAACTGCCACTAGGAAAGCTCAAAAACATGATGAAAAGGCATCTTAGTGCCTGTTGGGCATTAAAAAAAATCATACTTAATGCCTCTGGTTGTAAAATGGAAGTGTAAAACCTTTTCTACAGTGAACTGCCTGGTGACTCTAGGTTGCTATAAGTTTGGATTATTTTCCCCCTTTTCTTAACTAATGACAACTTTCTGAGAAGCATAATGTGCCATTGGTTGGGAGAAAGAGTTGGAAGTAGAATACTGATAGCCATCATCTCCCCCAAGTTATAATCAGCATATTTAAACCCCAGATCATGATTTAGGTTCCCATCTCCTATTTGTAATTTTACAATAGGACAAAAGATCCTATCTTATTTATCCTTTGCACAAGCTCTTCCCACTGCTTGAGATGCTCCTCTTCTTCACTTATGCCTCTTAGGATCTCCCCTCTTCTTCAAGACTCAAATCAAATATTACCTTTTATATAAAGCCTTTTCTGATTCCCTCCATCCCTAGTTTCTAGTTCCCTCCTTTCCTAAATGGCTATGTGGTCATTCTGTACCTAGTTATCTATAGTGTCTCCTTAAGCCAAGTGGCTCAGTGGATAGACCTCTGGATCTGGAGTCAAGAAACTAAATCCACACCTGGTCTCTTAAACTCATTTGCTATATGAACCTGGGCAAGTGACTTAACTCCTCTTTGTCTTTTTCCCCCTAACTTTTTTAGTTGTTCATCCAATTTATTGATCTACTCTTTCTCTATTTTATTCATGTAAGCATTTAGAGATAAGAAATTTCCCCTAAGAAATACTTTGGCCACATACCATAAGTTATGATATGTTGTCTCATTATTCTCATTATTTTTGATGAAATTATTGATTGTTTCTATGATTTGTTATTTGATCCATTTATTCTTTAGAATTAGATCATTTAGTTTCCGATAGTTTCTAGTCTATTTTTCCATGGCCCTTTATTATCTATCATTTTTATGGTATCATGTTCTGAAAAGGATGCACTGAATACTTCTACTTTTCTGCATTTTATTGTGAGGTTCTGTTTGCCCTAATCCACTGGTGAAGGATTGCCAAACCACTCCAGTATTACAAGAAAACTCCATACCAGGTCACAAATAATTGGACAAATGAACAACTGAACAAGAGAAAACTGAATGTAAGCTCTCTCTTGGGGCAGGGATTTTTCCATTTTTGTCATTGCTTTCCCAGCACCTAGCAATGCTTGAACATAGTAAATTCTTAAAATAAAAATTGCTAATTAACATAGAAGTTAGATCAGACCAGTAACTAGCACAGGACAAACAAGACTGTCCCAATGCTGCTAACATTTGAGGGGCATGCTTCAGGTACTCTGAGATTACACTTTCTCGGGGTCCTCCATTGCCCCCAGAGTTCAATCATTCCCAAGCTACCATTTCCAGAGACACTGCCATGTTATTCTTCTCCCAGAGCTCACCTTTCCCTCAATCCCTGAGACAAAGGACCAAAATCTCTGTAGGATGGACTTCCCCACTGTTAGTGCAACTATATTGCCTCCAGACTTGCCTTTGCACTAACATCTTCCCCCTCCTTCCAAAAAGTATTTTTGCCTGAAATGAGAGAATCCCTCCTAGCATTTTAACTCACTTTTTCCATCTACTCTTCTTCATGTCCATTTCTGTCTCCTCAGCACACAATTTTCTTCCCATACTGAGTTCACAGAAATGTTTCCGGTGGGGATGAAAGTGAAAAATACCACTGCCCTTTCTCTCAACTGATCACTACCCCTTTGGCACCAGTTATAACAAACTCCTTCCATGCATAAACAGACAAGAAAACTCAGCACTATCCCTGCCAAGCCAATCTGAAGCAATCACATAGATGCTGTATGAAAGGGCAAAGGCCAACGGAACAAGCATAACAGACAAACAGGATCCAGCCAACATTCTTCCTATAAATCCAGAGGGATTTGTTTGCCAGAATCTTAATCGATGATAAATAGTTCACTTCAGGTCTTATAAAGTGTGAAGTCCCTTAAGCGTGCAACAATGATGCTATTTAACGGGGCCAGAGAATTATTACTAAAAGACAGACTAGAACCAATGCCTGAATTTCAGTGCATGCAGCTGGGTACCAGAGCATCTGCAATGGCTCTGGAATAACCAGCTGAGAATGAAGTTCACAAGAGAGAGGTGATTCTGATATAAACTTTTCAATCTCTACTTTCACATTACTATTGAGGAAAATGTGGACCTCCCCAAAACCCAGACTCAAAATTTATATGCCACACTTAAATCCTCCAGGAGTTCAGCTTATAATGTCTTGTTCTTGTTTCTTGACTTTTCAGCATTGACCATGTCTCTCCTCTATGGCCCTTCTCTCCATTTACACAGCCACCACCTAAACTTAACACATTCAGCACTTCCCACTTGGAATACTGCAATAACTTTCTAGTTAGTCCCTCTGGTCTTAGTTCTCTTTTCTTTCCAATTCACCCACTTAGCTTTAAAAATTATTTTCATTATGATTAATATGATTGTACATGTATAACCTATATCAGATTGTTTTCTGTTGGGGGAAAGGGAACAGAAACAAATTTGGAACTCAAAATATTATAAAAGTCAATATCAAAAACTCCCTTTATATATAATTGGGAAAAACTACTATCAAGTGGGGGGAGGGGAAGTGATTTTCATAAAATGCAGGTCTGATCATGTCAATTCCTAACTTGATAAATTCAAAAGGCTCCCAATCACCTTTAGGACCAAAAGTAAATCTTCTAATCTGGATTTTAAGGTTCTTCAAAAACTGGTCCAGCCCTATTCTAGGGAAGCCTCTTGCATTTTCCTCTCCTTTTGGTACTGTTTGGCCAGTAGTGAGAACATAGGACTTGGAGCCAAGAAAATTCATACAATTCAAATCTGATCTCACACAGTTCCTAGTTGTATGACCCTGGGCAAGTCATAACCCTTTTTGCCTGCCTTTTAATCTGTAAAATGAGTGAAGAAGGAAATGGCAAACCATTCCAGAATTTTGGCCAAGAAAGCCCCAAATGGGGTCACAAAGAGCCAGACACAGCCAAAATGACTCAACAACAACATGTACTCTTAAGTTTAAACAACACTGGCTTCCATCTCCAATTTGTGTGTGTGGTTTTTTTTATTCACTATCTCCCAAGCCTAGAGAGCTCTCTTTACCTTTACCCCTGCCTCTTAGCTTCCCTTATTTCTTCTAAAACTTAGTTCAAATCATACCTTTTTCACAAGACCTTTCTCAGTATCCTCCCTACCCTCTTCTTTCCTCAGTGACTTCCTCTGAAATTTATTACTGTAAATATATTGCATAGAAATAGTTATTTTTCACATGTTCTCCCTCATTAGAATATTAACTCCTTTAGGACAGAGTTCTTACCTTTTTTGTATCCTAGTACTTAGAACAGTATCTGGCACTTAATCAATACTTGTTGACTGATTTGACTGCTTGACTGGGTCCTTTGCACATGATAAAAGTTCAGTCTCCAAAAGACCAAGTAAGTGATGAGAAAACCTCATGAAATTTCTCCTTAAGGGAAGACGGGTCCTAGCTATCATGCTGCTTGTTTTAGCATTCTTCTAATTTAGAATCATGGGATGTGCATGTTAATTGTGGCTCTGCCATCTTGTTGACATCATTTCTTTTTGTGTCTCAGTTTTCTCAACTATAAAATAACTACATATGGAGTCATTTTTGGCTTCAAATCTATAATCTTATGACCTATAGAGAGAAACTAAGGTTGTCATTTACTAGCTATGTGATCTCAGGCAAGTCACCAGGGATACTACTTGTTCCTCAGTAAAATGCATGGAAGTTAAACTTCTAACTTTCAAGGATCTGTGATCCCTATGATCTCCTCTAACAAACCTCCTATAATCCAATGACCCACTGAGAGAGCTAGCTTTCCTTTCACAACTAGTCTCTCATGGAAGTTAACCCAACAACATTCATGGGTGAGTTTTTTTTCTTTTCCCCAAGTATGCATCATCTCAAAGTAGAAGCATCCAAAACATCAGAATGAACAAATACAATCTCATTCCTGCTAACTGACTCTAAATAATTAATTTCTCTTATACTTATTCTCATACCTGCATATAACATAAATATGCATGCTGTGTTTCCAGGGACACTCAAGCATTTCTCCAGTAGACTAATAACTAAGTTTCCCTTGGCCCAAAGAGCAAAATAATGACCACATTGATTCGTGACAGAAATGATTGTCTCATACTTAAGATTAAAGGAAAAGAAGGAAAAGGGAGAGGAGATTCTTATTCCCAAGAGAGAATCCTTTAAATATAAAAATCAATTCCATTCTAAGTTGAGGTACCTCTTAAAAAAATTCATTACAAAAGAGTTACAGCCTTGAAATCAAGTTAACAAAAAAAGATACTCATCTCCTTGCCAAAAAGCTCATTAAGCTATTGTGGGGTTTAGGGAAAGAATGACTGTCAGTTCCCTTGAACTGCTTTGAATAAAAACTAATCAACATAAATGGTTATTATTAGCTTTCTAACTCTAATAAATATTCTGACAAGGAAAGAAAAAGAAAAAATAGAAATGAGGTTTTGGAACAATTAATAATCAATTAATCAATAAGAATTTGTTACATGATTATTATGGGCTGGGCACTATGCTAAGTGCTGGGAATTCAAAGAAAGAAGGAAGAAAAAATCTTTCCCCTCAAAGAGCTTATATTCCAATGGGGGAGATAGCCTATTAATGAGTAGGTACATATAAGATGTAGTAGAGGGAAGGTCACTTAAGCTGGGGAGACCCAGAAAGGTCTCATGGAGGAGGTAGTTTTTGAGTTGAGTCTTAAAGGAAGTTGGAAAATCTAAGAGTCAGAGGTTGAAAGGCAGAACCTGCCAGACATGGCGACAGCCAAATGCAAAAGCACAAAGATGAGAGAGGGAGTGTCCTGTGTCATCTGTGAGAAGCAGCCTGTAGGTCAGTATGATTGAATCATACAGTGAGTGGAGGGGAGCAATGTGTCCAAAGACCAGAGATGTTGAAAGAAGCCAGTTCACAAAGAGCTTTAAATGTCAAACAGAGAAGTTTATATTTGATCCAAGAGGTAATAGGCACCTTTGGAGTTCAATGAGTAGGGGACGTTGACATGGTTAGACCTTCACTTTCATATAATCATTTTGGCAGTTGTGTGAAAGGGAGGCTGTAAGGGAGAGAGGGTTGAGGCAGGGAATCTAATTAAAAGGCTATTGTGATAGTCCAACGAGAGGACAACTCAATAGAGACAATTTCACCCTTTTTCTGCCTCCCTTAAATTAGGAAGGTGTGTATTGGGCAGTTAACATCTTATTTCCCTTCAAAGTCATATAACATTCAATGGAATTCTGACATCCTGACAAATACTGACAGCCCAGAATTAATGTGGCCCAATTTAGGATTCATAGAATGCTATCATCACTTCCTTCACTGCCACAGAAAAGAAATCCTAAGTGACACTTGGACTCTGCATCTGGCTGATACACATCGCATGCTTGGATAGCAGAGTGACTTTTCCAGATGTTTAGAAACCCCCTAGGTGCATTTGAAAACTTGGCCCCCATTTCTGGAGGCGCTTTCCCATAAAACACATTAACTCAAAGGCACCAGGTAAAAATTAACTCTATCTCCCTTCATTTACTACTTTTAAATGAAGCATTTTGTTCCATCATCAGGTGAGGGAGGACAATGCCTTCAAGATCTCATTTGCAGATATAATATTATGAGAAACCTGACACAGATTTATATACTAGCTTTTAATGGCACAATTAAGATCTTGATCTGCAAAGGGAAAATGTGGGCTGAAAAGCATTTTTCATTTTCAGAATGAGGACAGACCAAACTTGTCAAGAAGTCGAAGTCAGAGAAGGGAGATATCCAGGAGAGTGATAAGTTTCCCCCTCCCAATCTTACTATCAATAAGATAATAAACCAAGAAGAGCAAGGAAGTTGATTCTAAAGATCACTCATCTCTTCTTTGGCTACTTCTAAATCTGAAAGTTGCTGTAATCATGCTAAATCACTTCTGGGCTCAGAGCTAGTTTGACATAGTGAATAGAGAAATGGCCTCAGAGGCCGGAAGACTTGGATTTAAGTCTCACTTTGATATACTGGCTGTGTAATCCTGGGGATAGTCATTTAACTTCTTATAGCTCTAAGTAGCTCTCAAATGACTAAAAGCTGTAGAAAACATATTTATCTGCATTGTTAGTATTTTCTCTTTTAGGGACTTCGTGATTTTGATTTTTAAAAATCACAAGTTAATCTTTAGTCCTAATCATTAAGAAGATCTAAACTTTCTTTGCATTAGCTAAGTCACTTAGTTGGATATTCCTTGGGCAAGTCACTTAACTGCTCTCAGCTCAGTTTCTTCATAAGTAAAATGGGGATAAGAATAGTAGCTAGTTCCCAACTTTGTTGTGAGAATAAGATGATACAACCTAAGTATTTTCTCTTTTAGGGACTTTGTGATTTTCATTTTTTAAAATCACAAGTTAATCTCTAGTCCATTCAGAGGATCTAATTCAGAGGATCTAAACTTTGGCTGTCTTTGTTCTAGCTAAATCACTTAGTTGATTATTCCTGGGCAAGTCACTTAAATGCTCTAGCTCAGTTTCTTCATAAGTAAAATGGGGCTAAGAATAATACTTGCATCAAGTTTGTTGTGAGAATAAGATGATATAACTTAAGTAAAGTGCAATATAAATGATAACTGTTATTATTTCATCTTTGTATATTGCTTAGTGCTTTTATAATTAGAGTTCTAAGGGTACAGTAGACAGAACCCCAGCCCTGGAGTCAGGAAGATCAGAATTCAAGTTCAGCTTCAGATACTTACTCACTGTGTCACTTAACCTCTGTTTGCCTCAGTTTCCTCATTTGAAAACTAAGTATAATAGTTAACAAAACAGAAAAGGCTTCGTATACCTGAAAGTACCTCATAATTACATGTTATTTATTATCATTAGTATAGGGTTGCATCTAAAGTGCTTGGCAAAGATTTAAAGTACTGGAGAGATAGTCCTAAAATGAAACACACAATGGAGGAGGAGGATGGATTCCTTGTGAGGTATTCCATCCTTCCTCATGTCAGACCACACGGGATATTTCACCACCTGCTGGAGGTGATGGTGCCTTAACAACAGAATGCAGCTGTCAGCACGGAGCCCCTGTCTCTTTGGGAGACTGAATCACTTCCCCATGGGGCAAGTCAGGGAAATGTGAGGTCATTGGAGACTTCCTTCCCAGCCCCAGCTGGTCTCCCAGCTGGGATAAAGTACACATTTCCTGAGAACACCTCATAATTTAGAGCCTGACCTGGGTCCCTGCTGGTCTTTTCTATGAAGAATATTTGTTCTGCTCCTGCAGACTTCCTTACCAAAAACATCAGCCTCTCCTTGGCTCCAGTCACGGGATTAGGCCAATGTTTAGGCAATCTTGTGGTCTCTCTCACTTTTAAAGAAGGTTTGTGTTTCCCCCCAGATACTGTCCCCAAAATTACTGAAAATGTACTCTCTCTGAGGAGGAAATAGTAACTAGTGAAATCCAATAAATGCATTTTTTGGGCAAAAGTTTCATCTCAAAAATGATTTCTCCCAATATCTAAAGCAAACCCCCTAGAGCTCAGAAGAAAGCAATCAGGCATTGTGCTAGGTGCTGGGGTTATAAAAAGAGGTAACAAGGGAATAAATATGTTCCAATAAGTTATATCTAAAATAAATAGGAAATAAATAAGAAAGAAAAGACTAGAATTAAGAAATTTGGGAAAGAAGAGGGGAGTTTAGTGGGAACTTTCGAGTAGGTGGGAGAGGATTTCAGTTCTAAGTACATTCTTTTCTAAGCCCACTTCTCTCCATCTCACCCACAAGAAGAATATGAGACATTGTCCCATACTTTGCTACAATAAATGCAAATCATAACTCTATCATTCCCCTAACCTAGCAAAAAAAAAAAACTTAAAAAACTGAGGTTAGTCTATTACAAATCCATGCTGGCTCCTTAATTTGGTATGGATTTTTGTCGATTCTACTTTCTTCTTGTTTTTGATAATCATTTGTCCTTTTCTAGTTCTATAACAATATATTTCTTGTTTATTCATTTCATGATAAGGTATGAACCTAGTAACTATATTCTCTTTAAAGGGGGTATTAGAAGGGACCAATAGTAATCTAGCTTCAATAGGAGAAAAAAATATAACAACTTCACCAGCTAGTAAATGCTTCATAAAATATATCTGGGGAAAACAAACCAAAATGTGCCCCCAAACCAAAAGAAAGTGGGTAGGGACCCTACGAAACCTGGTTCCTTGGGTTAGAAAGCCCTTGTGACAATAGTCGGTGGGAGAGAGCCAGAGACCATGGGGCATTGGCTCCTATGAATAGAGATCTCACAGCATTTCAGAGTTGCTGCTGGGGATGCCACAAAAATGGTAAAGAGAAGGGCTGAGGCGGATATCATCTGGGGTATGGCCACAGCAGGAGAGAAAGCATGCCATCTGCTAGCTCCTAGTTATTCTTGCTAACTGGAGAGTTAAGCTCAGTTATTTCTACTGCTAGAGAAATATAAGTGCTGTCAGTGATTCCTAAATTTCAGTGCCCAAGAACAATACACCAATCACCCCATCCCAATTATGATTATGATATGTTTTCAAAAAATATAATCATAATAAGACATTCATGTATGATGTGTGCCTATGTATTTATAAAGATATAAAGAAAAGACTTACATTTACAAGCATACAGAGAGTGATGGAGGAGGAGAGACAAAAAGAAAAAGAGAAAGGGACAGAGGCACTGAAAGGCAAAGAAACAGAGAGACACAGAGAGAAAGACAGAGAAAGAGAGACAGACTAGACAAAGAGAGAGAGACAAAGAGAAAGAGATAGAGAAAAAGAGACAGAGAGAGACAGAGACACACAGAGAAAAAGGGGGGGGAGAATATATCAGTGTATCCCATGCTTCTAGGCATATTGGTGATGTCATTTCCCTCAAAATCTATGACCAACTAGCTTTTCAGGTGAACAAGAAAAATGTCATTTCTGTCTGCCAAAGCCACCTCTATCATTTTAAGAATATAGATGCTAATAAAGCTTGGTAACTGTCTACTTGCAAGGTTTTGCCCCTGGCATTCTGGCCCCAGAAATAGGAAGGAGTGAAGGCTTTATATATATGTGTGTGTGTGTGTGTGTGTGTGTGTGTGTGTGTGTGAATATATATGCATATGTATATATGTGTGTATGTATGTATATATATATGTAAGTGTGTGTGTGTGTATATATGTGTATATATATATATATATATATATATTAGAAATCCCATAACCTAAGAACAATTCACCAGGTGCTATGTTTTGAAAAGATTACTGCACTTCCCAGGAAGTTAACATTGCTCAGCCTTTGCCCTCATGACTTCCAACATGAACTGAGACATACAACAGCCACACAGCAGCAGTCAACTGTCTCTCGTGCCTTATGGTTTAATGACTTTCCAAACAACTGATCTACAGCACTATTAGTGGAAAGCTCCTCAATCGACTCCCCCTTTGCTCCTTTTAGCTCCTTTTAAACCTCTACCGATTTGGTATTTACCTTATTTATTTCACCTTCACACTTCCCTGACCTCATTACCTTTAGACATAATCAACTCCCTTATTCCTTTCTGTATCAGTGACTGCCTGCTTGACATTATGGCATTAGAATTATTTTAATATTATAAGAGGAAATGACAAAGGCCAATCAATTACTTTCCATGATCCATTTCATTCCACTAGGATTGATTTTTCCTGTACGCAATCAGATTTGCAGTCACTAAAAAAAAATAATAAATTAATAAAAATAAAAGCTTTTTCTTTCTCTTTTACAATGCAAAAACATCACATTCTTGTGTCCAGGTGGTGATGATGTTGAGGCTAATGAAAGAAAGAACTACCTGGAGAAGCAACAACATGCAGTAATTCCCACTGGAATCCCTAAAAAAAAGAGGCAAAGATAGCTCAAGACCCAGGACCTGTCTCTGGATTTCTGAATATTTACCTGTAATGACAAAATCTAAAGGGTTTTAGGGGGTTTTTTGTTTATTTTTGGAGGGAGGGAGAGGTCATTTTTCTTGCTGATCTTTAAAGGAAAAATAGTATGATATAAATTACACAACAAATCACCTTTATGCATCAACTCTACCTTTCTGTTTTTATGGAAGGTTCTCACATTTTTAGTCTCTTTTTCCCCACTCTATATAAGAGTGTTTAAAGCCTCCTACATAAAAGCAACTCAGAAATATACTGACAAGGTATTTTTCCCAGCAGGATTGGTGCTGCTCACCCATTTAAACTTCTCCTGCCTGCATGGCTCTTGGTCCTTGAAAATAAAAACACATTAGCCACAAGTCAGGTTTTGTGTCTTGTCACATGGTTATGTCAAGAACTAATACTAAGGTGAGCAAAAAGCTTCCAGGAAAGAATAGCTATGATTCCTGTTCCTTACAAAGCAAGCTATGAAGAACCAAGCTGCTAAACATTAGTCAGGTCTACACGCAATACAATAAACCCACAGCAGCTGGGCAGCTGGCCAAACCAGCCCCTGCTATAGGATGCTAGGATGGGGTGGAGTGGGGAACCCATCTACATTACAAACCCTGACCTGTCACAAGCTCTCAGCCTAGCAAGCAGGAATTTATATTCCTCATAGTCAGAATATCCAACTGGTTAGAGTATTCCTTTGTCTTTGCCAGAAGGGAATCCAGCAACCTCAGAACATAGAAAGGTGCTAGAGAACTCTGCTATTCTGAATCGGTAAGGATGTTAGTTTTTATACTTCTGTCTGTCTCTGTCTCTCTGTTTTTATTTCTGTCTCTGTCTCTGTCTCTGTCTCTCTCTCTCTCACACACACACACACACACACACACACACACACACTTTATTCTCTCCCCAATTCAGTCTTAACTGAAATAGGCAAATTGCATATGTTTAAAAAAATCATTCCGAGTTTTCTGGGGTCAGCATCCTTAACCCAAATATTCTCTCTGCTCATTTCCATGAGATTCCAGATGTCAGTCTAATCACAGTGATTGGTACTCTCTCATGCACGACAGCTTCTGGCTCTCTCAATGGCAGAGAGGAGTATGGGCACTTCTGCTGGCTGGCTGTGGTACTCTCTGGAGGACCAGAGGCCTTCCCTTTAACAAAAGCCCTTAACTAGGGAATTCACAACTTCTCTCCATCTTGAGGAAGACCTTACTTCTGTAGGATATGGCAAACATCTCCTCCACCTGCTGCTCAGGATTTGAAAAGAAAGAAAAATTAAAAACACAGGTCATAAGTGTATTGATGATGAGAACAATATGGGGGTCTGAGAAGGAGGAAGAGGGATATATTACTTAGCCACGTGTAATCTGTATGCTAGAGCCAGAGCTTGTCAAAAACTTTTCCTTCTCTAGGTCTTTGTCATCCTCTGTCAGAGTTTCTGGGACCCATTTCCAGTTTCCCAATGTGTTCCTCTTCTCTCTCTTCCTCACATCCTCTGGGTGAGCCACTTCCAATTTAATCTTACAAGCATTTGCTGCATTTTACAAGCAAAAATGCTTGCCACCGGGAAAAAAAAAAGTCAGGGACGCCATAAAGAGATCTGCTGCCCAAGCTGCAAGACGCTGACAGCAAAATTCCCTGCTTCCGCCGGCTCATTTGGTTAAAACAAAAGGCCCTAATTGGATCCAACGACCCCCTCCCTGGGAGAGTTCACAAGCAGGACCACGGAATATTTTTTATTGCCGAGCTAACAGCTCCCCAAATAGGCTGACTCCGAATGGTCATTGTCTCCTCCTCCGCCCCCCCCAACCTCCCCACAAGTCCCCCTATGGTGCCTGGCAGACCATTTGGTGGCTGCACTGCATAAAAGCCCTCATAAATAAACTCCCATATTAATAGGACTGGGAGAGAGGGCTGACAAAGTTGGGGGATCATAAAATAATTGGAAACTTTTAAAGAAAATGGTCCAAACGCTTTGCAGAGACGGGCTCAGCACTTTGGAGGATGGGGAATGTCGTGGGTAACTGGACCCAATTGCCTTCCTAAGGGAAACGACTCCGATCAGTCTTACAATTTATAGCTCGTGTTATAATAATAAATAAAAGTGAAATACACATTTCAAACTCCCGGCTTTTCTTGGCCTATGAGATCTCCCAGAGGCTGGAGGCTGGTGGGAGGTAGAAAAGGGGGTCAGCTCCCTCCGCAATTACTCTGCTTGACAGAAAACTGAACAGTTGTTTGCCATCAAGCCTCTCCCGGTCCCCAGAATCTATCTCCCCTACCTTCTCTTCCTTCTCTCTAGTCTCTTTCTGCTCCCTCCCCCCCTTCCCTCACATCCCTATTTTTTTTTAACTCCCTTTGCTTTCTCTGGCTCCCTTGCTCCCAGAGAGAAGCCCAGCTTTGCTGAGCCAATCAAAATGCAGCCAGGCTTACCCATAAAGAGCTTCTCCGGACTCTTCATTGTATAACAAGAGACTGCCAAATGCCATCTCCACCCCCCACCCCGTGGCTTGCAACATGGCTTGTGTATCAGTGTGTCACCGATGCTATCTGGAGCCTCCGTGCTTCCCTTTAAATATTTAAAATTTCAGGGTTTCAATTTTAGATGAAATGACTTAATTAATTAACATATACTAAATAATAGAAAACTATTGTTTGGGGGTTTGAGGGAACTTTGCTGGAGTGGTAGAGATTTAGGTTTTGTTTGTTTCAGATTCAATTGATTTCAAATTCAGCAACATGGATGGAGTGAGTGCCTGTTAAATTCAAAGAGAGAGATAAGAGGAAGCATCGAACCTCCTTAGTCCTTTTAATTTATTATTATTTTTTAATTCATGACGTCCCCATATAAAATCAGTCTTGCTTCTTTGGAAATGTCAAGGTAATTTATTTGGCCCTCTGATTTTGAAAAGCATCACTGTAGAATGCAATGGAGAGAGGGTCTAGGAATCAGTAAAATTCGGATTTAACTCACTCTACACTGGCTATATGATCCTGAGCAAGATTTCTCCTTTCTGTGGACCAAGGGAACTTTCTAAGATGATCAGTTATAAATGAGTTGTATCAATAGAAAAAGTTTCCAAACCAATAAGATCACAAGTCTGGATTTATTTTTTTTAACTGCACCTACTTTGACCTATAGTTGTCAGTTAGGTAATTGGAGGAAGCAAATTACCATTAGAAAAACTAGCAAAAATGCTGTTGAATGAATACATCATGTGAAGCACTCATTCTCCCCACCAATCCCCCCACCCCTTTTGACTAATGTTAAGGTAGAATTAATAACACTCCAAGCATATATGAAAAGCATTTCAAGTACTATGGAAGACATCATCTCCCCAAATTAATTTCTCACCCACAGTGAAATTTTCTAAATTTTCCTCATTAGCAGAGCCCAGGTAAAGAACTAACAGTAAGAAAACTTCAGTTTTCTATAGATCTGCTGATGATGGCCTCTTATAGTCAAAATATCATTTAGGAAAATAAGCCAAGTCAGACCCTACAACCACTGGGAAAATATAAGCAGGGTGGATTTAGGATAATTTTTTTTTTTTTTACAACTTGCAGATATTTTTTTTAATCACCAAAACAAAGGACTACAGTTAGGAAAATCTGCCTCAGGAGTCCTGTGGTATATGTTTCCACAGTGTGCAAAGATGGGCAGGCAATCATTGCTAAGTCACAGCCTCTCAAATCAAAGCTAAGAAAGACAGGTTTCTTGAAATACACCTGTTATCCAAAAAAACAAAAACAATGCATCACACTAAGCCCCACTTTTGCTGGAATCGAACAGCTAAAACAGTGAGACCCAAATGGATTTTTGGTTTTTTTTTCTTTTTGTTTGTTCTCAAAAATAGACAGAAGTGGGTAATTGTGGAAGATCTGATGTTTGGCTTTTATTAGAGAGGAACACATTGAAAGAATGGGAAAAAGGGAAACTTTTATTGTAATGTTGTTTCCAAAGTCTTGACAGTGCTCAGGGAGCTCGGTACCCCCAGGTATCAGACCCTGAGTTCATCTGGAAGATAAAATATGGCTTCTTCTTTTTTTTATTGTAAGTTAGCTGTCCTTGTCATTCCAGCAAGAAACTCAATCCAGCCATGGGGGAAAAAAGAATCTTTGAAAAAATAGACATCATAACCTCTTTTTAAAGTGCAAATGTATTTTATGAGGAAAAGTTTCCTTTTTCTATTACTGTTTTTCTTTCTCTCTTTCCTTCCTTTTCTTTCTCTTTTTTCTTTCTTCTTTCCTTCCTTTCTTTCTTTTTACAAAAAGATCAAAATTAACAATTTTTCAATAGTAAGGAGTCACTGTGTCATCTTTCTGTGAGAATCTTAAGTACAAGGCAAAAACCTCAGCGATCATTCACCAAGCTAATCCAAGTTTAATCATTAACATGATATATATCAGGAACATCAGTTTTGTTCTGTTCTTTTTTTTTTTTGGAGGGGGAGGTAAGAGAGCAAAGGGATATATGCATTTGTATGTTTTTAACAGAATGAATAACACTTCTAACTTTCCTGGAGGCTTGCTAATATTTAAATATTTTTTAGCCAGTAAAGGTAGATTTCTGCCCCTGTGATAAAATTTACTGAGATTTCAAACCAACACAAAGGTTGGCTGGCAGTTCCAATTTTCCTTGCAAGAAGCATGTGAGAAGCAGTCAGGTCCACAATGAAGTGACACTGTCAATCGGTTTCCTTTGAGAATCAATTAGCAGATAAGCAGCTATCCAGACTGGGTAATGGCACATGTCAGTGGTGTTTCCCAGGATCACCTGGAGCAAGGTAAACCAGCCACAGAACCCTGGCCCATGAGGGAGAGCATAAAAGGAAGCCAGATGCGCAAAGCATTGAGCTTTCAGGGAAAATCTGTAAGGCAAGCCCTTAACACAGGGACAGGGAAACACACAAGGGTTTGAGGCTGCCCAGCAGCTGTTTCCAATAAGATAATATCATTTGCATTGCTGCTGAGAGTTTGGGGGGTACTGCCTGGATATGTCCCCCAGATTCTTTATGAATTCTCTGCTCCTCTTTGAAGCTCGACAGTTAGGATTAAAACATCAACTAGGTAGACTTGTTTGTCTCAGAGATAGAGAAGACAGTAAAGCTTCCTTTCCAATAGAGATGCCCAAGAGGAAAGGGTTATACGGGTTGTATAAAGCTATAAAAAAAAAAAAAAACACTGACTTGAAATTTACATTGGAATCAAGCAAGTCATCCTCCATGCAAAATAAATTGGACGAGAAAAGGAGGAGAACAGTTTTTATTTTTAGAAGGGTCCCTGCTATTTTCTTTATGACATCTCAATCTCCTTTGAAAAGAAAGAGCATACACACACACACATACATACTACACAAACACACATACACATGTTTTCTTTAGGGGATTAAACAAACAAAATAAAAATTTAGTAGTTAGATGCCTACAGTGAGGCTCTTTGTAATAGAATAGGGAAATTTATTTTTTTATGGTTCTTTTGTTTAGACTTTTAATAAGATGATTCACTTGAAATTTTTGTTAGTGTTTTTCATTTTGGTTGGTGTGGATTTTTTTTTCTTTTTTAAAGAAAAAATTGTCCTCATCTTCCTCCTACTTAGAATTTAAACCATCCAGCCCCACAATGAACCCCAAATGGGTTTGATTTGGAAGTGCTTTTCTTCTTTCCAAAATAGTTGCTCAAAGATTTTTCTCCATATGTAAAAATCAAACTCGACACAAAACATTTGGCGACGCTTTGCAAAGCCTTAATTAATTTTAGCAGCAAAAAGCATCCCCCCAAACGGTGAGTGAAACCTCAAAGTGAATCTCTGGCATATATTTATTGCAAGAAAAAATTTGAAATATCCTTAAGTGCCCCAAGGAGCAAGCTGCCAGTGCCTCCCTAATTATGAGACCAATTTTGATCACTATCTGGTAGTATTTTTCATATTGTTAAGATTTTTCTTTTTAAAAAATGAGTTTTGAAACATTATACCTTCCAGTTTATTCTAAGGTATTAAAATAGGTTTTTTTTTAAAAAAGTGGTATGTGCCATAGTTTATCTGTTATCATAATGGGGAAATATTCTCTCCAACACAGGGACTAAGGTTAAAGGAACTTCTTAGGATTGTGTAAATGGATTCCAGTAAATCTAGCTTTAAAGTGACAAAGCAACCACTAGCAAGGAAAGCAATGTCACAGGCTCTCAAATTCTTAAAGATGCCTTTTGAACAGGTGTCAGCAACCAAAGAAGTGTGCTTTTTCATCCTCATCATGCCGGAATAAAAAAATAGGGTGAAGCTCTTTCTCAAGAGTAATTGCTTTTCATCTTGTTATCAAACATCTACCAAAGACAACACTAAAAAGATTCATTGTTGATTCTGTAAAAATCAATTTGTTGAAATCAGTGTCCAAAATAGACTCCAAAATTAAATATCAAAACTCTGTCATTTGATTGCTGACTTTACAAATTTCCTGACCTTTTTTATGTTGCTTATAGTGCCACGGAATATTCAAAGAGTTTTGTTTATCTGTTTTAAATAAGTTTTTTTTAATTGATATTTTCTGTTTCTTTCATAGCTAATCTAGGTATTCCTCCCTTTCCCTCCCCAAAAGCTATCTCACATAACAAGTGGTCCATTATAAGGGTTTTAAATGAGAATGAATGCCTTCTGTTAAGAGAGGGTGAGGAAAGGTGAGAGTTGTTCACATTAATACCTGGACACAAGATTGCCTGGTAGACATGTTTAAAAAAAAATAATGTTCTCCTTGGTACCTGCACTTGTTGAGTGAGTTTTTTCCCCCCAAAGGATACATACTTTGAAATCAAATGGATTAAATGTGTTGGTTTGATTTCCAGTTATGATATAATGATTACATTAATACTGACCATATTTAAAAGAAAAATGCCAAAGTTGGGCTATTTTTTTTATTTGTTTCAGTTTAAAAAAAAAAACTTGGACTGAAGATCAAAGGGCACTTGGAATTGTTTGAAAGCTGTAAATGACCCATTTCCAGTTTTCATCCCCATAAAGTTAGAACACAATCTGTGAATACTTTGGGCCAAAATCAAGAAGGAAGGGTCTTCTGTTTCATACATATGTCAGGGCAATAAACATGTAAATCTGGAAAATATTTTCTAAGCAAGCAGCCATGGGTAAAATTTGGAGAACCTGTCGCGAATGAGCTGGAACTGCAAAAATGCAAACTTCTATTACATGGAGGCTCCAGATGCAACGCGGGGTGGGGGCAGGGAGGGAAGATCTCATCTCCGAGACCCAGCTGTGCACGTCAAAGGTTCTCTTTGCCAGTCACCATCGTTTCTTAGCCCATTGCCTCATCCCAAGAGAGGAAATTATAGGATCATTTTAGGAGAACCTCATGTTAATCACCACAGCCCTGTCTTTTCAAACAAAGATACCCAGAGATTATGGTTTGCAATTTGTCGAAATAGCCTGGTTGAACATGAGGCCAAAATGGAAGAAAGGCTTCCAAAGGAGAGAAAAAGAAAAAAGTCAAACAAGTATAAAATGCTGGACAGGTCATGTTATATTGAGATTAGAAAGTTAGTCTTGGAGTCTAGAAAGTCTGAATTCAGATCCTACTTAAACCATTTAGTACATTTATATCATCATGGTCATAAAATCCTTGGATCCAGGATTCAGAAGGATATAGAATTACAGCTGTAGAATTTGAGAGAACCGTAAAGACCAGCCCCCTGATTTTCTAGATCGGGAAACTAAGGCCCAAGAAAACGTAATTATTTGTCCAAGATCACACACAGTAATAACAAGTGACAAAAGTGTGATCCAGGCAACTTAACCTCTCAATGTCCCAGAAAACTCTTTAATACAATAAATTATGCACAAGTTGCTACTCTGAAATTAGATGGAATTTCCACACCAGTCATTCTCTACAGGTCTAGACACCCCATTCCACCTGAAAATTAGATGGAATTAATCCATTTTCCCAAAGTACCAGCAAAGAATATCTCTATTATATTGTGTTATACAGAGTTTTATGAAAACTTCAAAATACTATTTTTACTACTTAGAATCAAAAGGAGGAGGGGGGAACTAAGAATAGATATAAAACTTTATTTTATGACAGAAATGTAAAGTCTGCCAGAAATCATAATAAACAAAGGAAATTTGATGGATTTAAAAATATACACACACACTAAAACTACTTTTTAACACCCCTAGCATTATATGTAATATTTACAATATGCAATCTTCTTTTATAATGTAAAGTGTTTTTAAAATGAAATCTGCTCTTAAATGCCAATATCCTCTCCTTCTGGCTTCTCACTTTATGACACTAACATAGGATCTCATTCACCAAGCCAATTGAAATTTTAATAAAAGAAAGCAGGAGTTTCTAATAAACTCCTGCCGTGAGCTGATAATACTAAACATCTTTAGCAGCATGGTGTTTTTTTATTATTATTTTAGCTGTATATTAATATGCTAGTATTTGTAAACTCCCTAGTGTCACCGGATTTATTTCCAAAGGCTTCACTACATTCTCTTATTGTGAAAAGTTTATCTGACAGTGAAAAATTCTAGCGATGGTTTTCCACTCGACAATTACCCAACAGGGGGAAAAAGTATACCTAGCTAAGGCATTAATATCATGCATTCAGAAGAACGGATTAATCTCATTTGAGTACCTGTTCCTATAATGCTATGTTGGACATTCTCAACTTTAAATATAATTGGGGTTTTATTGGAGTTTTTTTTATTTTGGTGTCTGGACAAAAATAGGCATCTCTCCAGCTTCTTAACCAATGTAAATATACATCTCACCTAACAGGATGATAAAAAATAATACCTCACATTTATATAGTGTTTTAAGATTTGCAAAGCACTTTATGTATGCTACAACATTTTATTCTTACAACAAATCTATTAGCCCCATTTTACAGATGAGGAAATAGAAACTGAGAGAAGAGACTTATTTAAGTCACTTTATTTAAAGTCACACAGCTAGTTAGTGCCTGAGTCAAGATTCAAAACAAGGTCTTCTTTATTCCAACTTAGATCTTAGAGCAACACATCCACAGAAAGAGTTGCATCAACTGCCTTGCCTTTCTGTGGAAATAAACCTGTAACCAAGGGTCCAATGTATTTGACAGTGTGGAATTCAAGTATAGCCATAGGGGATTTCCTTCCTTAACACAGTGTTCAACACCATGGATATGCAATTGCAAGAAGGCAATCGGCTTTAGTGAATAATGCATATAAAATATTTGGGATTCACAAGAGAAAGGAGTTTGGGATTGTCTGAACAAAGTCTTTCTGGAGGGCTGTTTTTTTGTGTGTCAGCAGAAGGAAGGCTATTGCCAGAGAGATGCTCAGTTGTTACTTGGGCTCCTTCATACCCTGAAATCTGGACTGGGTGCACATTTCTAGATTTTTCAGATATGTTTAAGAAGAAAAATAAATTGGAATCCTCACTCCAATTGGAGCTAGTTTTCAGGAAAACAAAAAACAAAAACAAAGGGATGTCATCTGCTCTGGTCTTTCCACTATCTAGTTTTCTGATAAAAAGAGCACTTCCAGTTTTGAAGATGAACAAAACAAGGAACACATCCAAAAAGGCTGCCTTACATGGAAGACAAGCATCTTATTACCTATGGTCCTCTTTAAGGTACTGCTGACAGGCTTCCTATAGATGCCCACTAAGTAGAATGCTACAGCCAACAAGAGAAAGAATCATTATTAACATTTAGCATTTTAAGTTTTGCAAAGCGCACTTTACATACATTACCTCATTCCACCCTCACAATAACCTTGGGAGACAGGTATTATTATCCCCATTTTAAAGGTAAGGAAATTGAGGCTAAAAGAAGAATAAGTGACTTGTTATGATCATATAACTAGCAACTGAGGAATACTTTGAACTTAGTTTTTCCAGGTCCAGCATTCCATCTACTTTGTCACCTAAATACTAGTTTTCAAAGATTAGTGAAACAGATTGGGATTTACTGGACAACTGATATCTAGAGGGCAATTTAAGCAGATACAGAAATGAGTTCAAAGCTATCAAAAAAAAAAGCAAGCCTGCTTCCCCTCCAAAAAAAAAAAAAAAAAAAAAACAAAACCCATAAACATATAGTACTTATAGTCATCTTTTAGCCTAGGCAAGAAAAGGTTTTTGTTTTAGGGAGAGGATTTGAGAGCATCTTTAATTCTAATCCAGATGTGTTAATATAATAATATTACCCCATACAACTGTCAAAAATCAGTTATATGTCTTTACTCGGCTAAGATTCTGGACCTGTCCCAAAAGGCAGACCAATGGAAATGGTAGGAACATTTGGAGAAGAAGAGGTAGCCCTTCATGAGAGAAGGACCATATATCTTTGTTTAGAAGCAGTGGCTTCTGTTAAATTTAATTACCTCCCTAGTGGCTTTAAATCAAGGGCAGCTTCTGTTAAATTTAATTACTTTCCCCTGTGGTTTACATGGCAAAGGTGCTTTTGCAACTTGCGGACAGCTTCAAGCCCAAGTGAGGGTGGGGGGATGGTCTGAGCCTTGTGAACAGGCCTTTCCCACTCCATTACAGCCCCCTCACTCTCCTGCCCCCCAACAAAATACCTCTTGGGGGGCACTTATTAGTATAGATATTTTCATCAAAAAAGATAATTCCAGGATTTCCCAAATCTAGTCAATGATTAGCTTTGGCAAACAGGATATCTTTCAGAAGGGAGCTGAGCATAATTGAGAAAAATTACAATCGGGTTGCATTTCCAAACCAAAATTGTCAAGACAACATCTTTTAAACCTAGTCATACAAATGTCCTCTATTCTGTGGCAAATGGATAAAATAGACCCTATTTCTCTGTAGCATCTAGTTCAGGTCTTCTTAAACTTTTTCTACTCACAACCTTTTTTGCCCAAGAAATTTTTACCAACCCCAAGTATATAAGTATAGAAAAGAGGTATACGTATGAAACATTTACTGATAATAAGTCATAAAAATATTATTTTCCAACAGTTTGATCTAGATAAAGGTATTCTCCCCTGAGTTATCTGAATCAGAAGGTTTTTTTCATTAGTGCTTTTTTTCTTCATTTCATTAAATGGGCAGAATCTAACAACTTGCCAACAAATTGCCCCAACAGGAATTCTAGCTACTCCCCTACCTCCTTTTCCTGTTAAACTTGGCATTTGTTGGTGGTGAACTTTCCCTTTACCTTTTATTGGCTTTTCAGGTGGAATTTATTCACAGAGGAGAGATCCTAAAAGTTTGCCATGGTAAAGATGAAGCGGGATCTTCATTAACATTCTGAAAATGTAAATCCAACCTCATAGAAAAAAAAATAAGGCAGCTTTCAGACCATTTTAGAATTTCAGAGAAATTTTGCATTATCTTTCCCATGATTCTATGCTGATGTCAGGCCATATTTCAAGTAAAATGACAATGAAATCATTTCAATTCCAAGCAATGTGCAAAAAAACAGTCAATTTTTCACTTGGCAAGCTGAAGTCTAAAGTAATTAAGCACTGCTGTGTGGGAGGCAGCTTCCTGCTCTGAAGTCAGCCTGAGATAATTACCATATTAAAGTCAAAACATCATGTGCTGCACGGATAGATAGATGGATGGAGAGATTGGGCATCTATTAAATGATCCATTTTGTTATGCTTCCTGGGAAATGTGCCATTGATGCCAATTAAGAAATATATATTCCAAGTGAGTATTTCCAAGTGACAAAACTTCTATCCCGTAAATTGAATTTATTATTTACTGATCATGAAGTACTTAAAGTAATAAAATCTAGATAGATAGCAACCTATGAGCAGAATTACAGACTTTTACTTGGTTTACAAACCCCTCATTACCCAATTGCCATGTTAGCATGCAATTCTTCATAATATTTCTAGCCACTGCTGGGCTAGAGTATTTCTGTCATGAAAGGGGGAAGGAGGGGAAAGCAACTGGAATGAAAATGTGAGACTGAAGATTGAATGCAAACAGAAAAACTTCACAACTCATAAACAGGTGGTCTTATTAGAGGGAAATATTATTTGAATTAAAATGAAAGGAATTACCTTTCTTCAATAGTTTATCAATGTGGGAAGGAACAAGGAATGAAACAATGGACCACAACATCAAAACTAGACAGCAAATCCAATTCTGCTGAGTAAGTAAAAGTTAAATGAAAACATTTCCTATTAGTTCTATATGTTTATTATAATACTTAAGATTCGTGATGATTTTTTCAAAACTATAACTAAGGCAGAGTGCCTGGGACTTTACCCTAGGGTGTCAAACTTTAGAGGGCACTGTACTGGAAGCAGATAGAAAGGATTGAATTTAGCATCTATTTAGAAAGAATGATTAGCTAAAATAGAAAGTTGCCAAATAATAGATGTTTCCTCTATCCCCTTCCCCTATGCCTATCACTAAGGAGAACTGTTTTCTGTCTAAGTCTTGTATTACTCATTCTTTAAGTGGCCACTGCCCTCATAAGACTGTCTCCTATCTTCAACTAAATTTATCTTTAAAAGTCAATTTACAGAGGTTTTTTTATGCTATTTTTTTCTTAAGTCAGCATAATACAGGCAAGGAAATGCTCACTTTGGAGTCTGAGGATCTGAGGTAAAATTCTGCTTTGGTCAATTACTTTGCATTAGTCATTTCTCCTTCTTGATCCTCATTTGTAAAGTGAGGGAACTGAATTAAATCATTTAAATCATGTCCAATTCTTTTTTCCCCCTGAGGCAATTGAGGTTAAGTGACTTGCCCAGGGTCACACAGTAGGGGATGTTAAGTGTCTGAGACCGGATCTGAACTCGGGTCCTCCTGACTTCAGGGCTGGTGTTCTATCCACTGAGCCACCTAGCTGCCCCAATCGTGTCCAATTCTTCATTAACTTGATTTGGGGCTTGATTAGCAAAGATACGGGAGTGGTTGGCCATTTCCTTTTCTAGATTTACAGATTTGCAGATGATGAAACCGAGAGACTTACCCAGGGTCACACAGCTAATAAATATCTGAGGCCAGATTTGGTACATATTAATCGCTTGATAAAGGCTTGTTGACTTTATCATGTTCTTTTTAGTTCTAATTCTCAGTCTCTGATCCTGGTGCCAGAACAAGCGATTCTAACTGTTATCTTTTCTTTATTAATTCCCTTCCTATTTTTTTTAATGGTGGCTGATCACAAACAGGCTTTAAAAATATCCCAATCAAAAATGTCTCAGGAACAACTTATTCCCATCCAAATATTCATGAAAGATCCCCAAATGGAAATAGGCCTCCTGACTTACCTAGGGATGGTGGTTTCTCTTTATTCCAAAATTGAAGGAACCAGCACCTCTATCACTGTAGTGAAGGTTATGTTTGATCTCATTTAACTACCTTCTATGGGATTTGTTCACCACTGTTTCTACTGGCTTATTGATATCATAAAGGATGCAAAATGAAAGCTATAGCCTTTTGAAATAATGGACAAGGACTTTACGGCTCAAACTCCCAATTTTTCCTGTTGACAAAAAAGTCAGTTCTTTAAATATGAAAATGCACCCCCACTTGAGGCTCAATACTAATTAGCTTCCCAAGGAGGTAATCTCAAGAATTGATTCATTCACCTTAGTATATCAGATTCAATCCTTGCCCTGTAGCACATCACTTGATCAGGGATCCCAATGAGTAAAGCAGTCATTCGGGTAAGCCTGGTATTACTAATTCCACGTGCTGCTCTGATAGACAGACTAAGACCTTTTGGGTTTGTGAATTTCGATAGAAATCTTAAGATGAATGCAGTTTTAAATTACTTGCTCTGTCGAAATTACAAGAACTTATGGTGTGACTTTGGACATTAGTATTTCTTGAGGTTATTTCTATGGGTTTTAGTATCACCGATGTGTTTGAGTTCAGTACTATTTTACCTACAGAATTTCAGGAAAGGAGGGGACCTCATTCCATCCCATATCTGAAAAAGAATCCCCTAAATTAAAACTTTTTGCCTGAGAAATTTTTAGATGACCCCAGGTATATATGTATAAAAAAGAGGTGTACAAATTAAAAATTTACTGATAATAAATTATATTTCACTATCTCCACATTCAGTTACATGACTCCATAAGGATTCATGACCCACAGTTTAAGAAGCTGGGACCTAAACTATAAGTGGGTAATCTAGCCTTGGCTTGCTTACCTATATTAAGGATGAAATCAGTACCTCTTTAGGCAGGACTTCTCAAATTAGGGTTAATTTTTTTCCCTAATATTTAACTGTATTTCAGTAAAATTGGTTTCCTTTGTAATTCTTTGGAGACTGTTTTACACATTTAAATCTATTTCTGAGAAGTCCATAAGTTTCACTATATTCCACAAGGGGTTCTTATCTTAAACACACATACACACATCTACCTGAGGCATCCCATTCCACTTTAGATAACTGAAATTGTAAGAAAGGTTTTCTTTTTTGTTTGTTTGCTTTTTCAAAACAAACCTATATTTTAAAATTTGTGGTAAGAAAATGGGATTTTTTTCCCTAAGGAAGTAATGAGAAGGGAGAAGGGAACAAGTACTTAGTAAACACCTACTATATATATCAGTAGGATCTCTTCTCTGACTATTTTGTGGTCTTTCATATCTGCATGGCAGCCCCTCCTCACCTTTTATTCATAGGATGCTTAGCTTCCTTTAAATTCTGTCTTGGGTTCCACCTCCCACTGTTCTTTCCTGTTCTCCCAAGTTATTAGCACTTCTGTAATTTGAAATAGCTTTGCAGTAATTTGTTTCTATTGTGTAAATATTCTCTGTTTGGGTACTTTTCTTCTATTCCATATTTCCCCACTATGTGCCATCCTTGAGCAGAGACATTCATTTTTTTGTCCTTGTATCTTCAGAGTAGGTACTTAGGGCATTGAATGGAATATGTATCTATATAAAGTATGTAAAGTAAAACACAAACATACTCAAACTAATCATGAAATGAAATTTCTGAAATTAAAAGAAAAATAGAAATTAAATAACTTTTTCATAAGAACAGTAAGAGGGGGTAGTTCTACCATATATTCTCTGTGTGATCTTGGAGCAGTCACTTCTAGGTTTTAATTTCTCCTTCTACAAAGTGAGAGTGTGGTCTTTGTAATGTCTAATTCTCCTCCCTCTCACCCCCTGCTCTTTATGAGCCTCTAAATGAAATTCATGCTAACAGAATATTGTCCAATACATAAAGGACACCTGCTTTATGAATACATAGCCATTATTTATAATGATCATGTGAATTTCATGTGAGTAAAAAACTGTTGCTTCTAAAATTCCCAGTGGCACTTGGACACAAATTTGTGGTTTTAAGCATTTTAACCATCTCTCTGCTAGACTACTTATGTACTTGTATACATATGGGAAAAGAATTTGAGTAAAGGCAGCCCATCACCAAGTCATTTTAAATAATTGCGTATTTCAAATGAAGAGTGTTCTAACTAGTATTTGAATACAGGGATGACTCATCTTATACAATGGACACATCTCTGATAAATTTAAAAATTGATTTTTTTCCTTACATCAAGTCTTTCTTCCTATTGACATAGTATAATCTCAAAGATCTTGTCTCCATTTCTAATTGTTCTCCACTTTGCAAAAACATGGTAGAAACTATCAAGGATACAATTATCACAAGATTTCATTCCAATTGCTAGCACTCTCTTTCCCCAATTGATTTTAACCTTACTTTGTATATATTTTGAATTTGATTATCAGTATCAGGCAATAAATATTTATTAAGTGCCTACTATGTGCCAGGCACTGTGCTAAGCTCGAGACAGTCCCTGCCCTCACACAGTTCATGGTTTAATGGAGCAGGCAACATGCAAGGAATTAAATACATACAAGCTGTGCCCATGTTGTCCTCCCTCAATCCCCAAGGATAATGTAAGCTTCTGCAGGTCAGGGATTGTTTTATTTTGGGGGGTCCATGTATCCCATAGGATAGTGCCTGTAATATAGTAGCCACAAAAATGCTTTGTTGGGCATTGCTTATGCCAATGAAACACAAATATAATTTTAAAATAGGGCCATACCTTGGACCTGGGAGGGACCATTTACTCCAGCCATTTCATTTTACAGTTTTTGACACAGTTTTTGAAGCACTGAGAAGCTGTGATTTTATCAACATCACACTGATAGTAATTGGCAAAAATGGGATTCAGATCCAACTTACTTTCCAATGTCATTCTGACTTTTAAATTTTAACTTGTAATGAAAATTTCAACATAAATAAAATCATAGGATCAGTTTCATAATTCTACACCCTAAAAATCCTTTATCAGAAAAGCCCTTCTAGTCACACGTTGGAACCAGAGTTCAATAGAAGGGACCACAGGGATGAATGTGATGCTACGTTTGATGTACTATCTTGTGACACAGAATGATTTTGATTAGAAAAGTGAAAAGACATATGAGGAAGTCATCTTTACAATCCCAGGCAACCTTCTGGGAGTCTATAATTTTTCCAGGCACAATTGACTAGCACCAATAATTATGAAGCTAAGGGCATGTTTTCCCACTCACGCTTCATTTTGTCAATTGGAGGAACAGAATGAGTTTGGAAGCCACCAGAGAGTAGAGATATGGTTTGCTGAACAGAGCACCAGACTGGGAGTAGGAAGATCTAGGTTTTACTATTCCTGGATCTGCTACTGACTTGCCTCCAAAAGTGGGACAAGTCACTTAACTGCTCTTTGTACAGTCTCTCCATCTGTAAAATGGAGAATATAAAACTGGCAACTTAACTCTTAACAAAGCAGGAGGATTCATTAAGTAGCATATGTCAAAGAGAAAGGCTGAAAAACGCAATAAGTAAAAATCAAGGCCTGAGTGATTTGGGGTAACTTTCAGTTCTTTGAATTTGAGAATCATTTTCTACTGCCAAATGGTTCACACTAGAAGACACAATAACATTTGAGTTGCTGTTTTTTTTAATCCTTAAGTGTTCATGGTGGTCACTGTGATGGTTTTATGAGATTATTCAGTTTCTGTTGATTTCATATGATAATTCCCATTTATGGAGTGAGATGTCAACTTTTAATTTTGGCTCCCCAAATCAAAGAACAATGGGTGGAATATTTTTAATTAAACTTTATCAAAGTATTTTTGGCACTTCACAGTGATGCCAGGAGTACCAGATAAAATATTTTGGAACTATTCACAGAAATGATCATCATATTATTGTATAGTCCTTGGCTCTACTTATACCAGATGTCACCAAGGAGATCAAGATGCTATTGAGGGATATGCACTAGTTCAGGTCAGAAAAAAACCTAGCATTCCCTGACTTGATCCTTTGGGTAGTTTTTCTCTGACTCTAGAGTTGCCAGCAGATAGCTTTACTTTGACAAGTTTACACTGATTTCATTTGGACTTGCAGAAAGAAAGGAAAAGGACAGGTAGCCCTAAAAGAGCAAGAGAAGGGAAAGCATTCAAGGTGAATCCATCATATTATTGATCTGCCTGGCTTCCTTTAAGTCCTTACTCAAATCTCACCTTGTACAGAAAGCTTTTCACAATCTCTCAACTCCAGGGCTTTCCCTCTTTTAATTATCTCCTATTAATCCTGGACATAGTTTTCTTTGTATATATTTGTTTGTATGCTTTCTCTCCCTTTAGATTGTAAAGTCCTTGAGGGAAAGAACTGTCTTTTGCCTATTTTTGTATCCTGAGAGGTTAGCATACTGCCTGATACATATAGATGCTTTAAAAAATTATTGATTTATTGGTTTATTTTATGTTTGATTTATTGATTTATATTATTTGCTTATTGATTCATTGACCAAAAGAGTGGCCAAAAAGCTAAAACTATGAGTTTGCAATTGTAGAACTCCAGCCACAAGATACATCAAGATGAAGCCTACATTGTGTGGTACTTCAGGCAAAATATGGTGACTCTTCACTGGGAAATGAATCTCCCTTTGGAGACAGAACACTTTTCCTTATTTCCTAAAAGATTGCCCTTCTTTGAGAGAACATTTATTTTTTTTTTTCTTAAACTGGCGAGTATGATATGGGTATTAAATACCTACATGGACAAATTGTATTATTGGTCAAATGCAGTGATGGATACTTTCTAGGAGGGGAGAAAGATGGATTTAAACTATTTTGCCAGAGCATTATCTTGAACTGTGAGACTTGAAGCTAGAAAAATAAAGTCAACTCAATTCAACAAACATTGATTAACTCTAATTATAATTAACCTATTCATCCCCCCCCACAATTTCTCTAAGATACCCCAGAAGGTATCTTAGTTTGAAGTTCTCTAGACAAATGAATCAGCAACACTATCTGGGGCAGGGACTGGCTGGACTGTCACTGAAGCTGACATCTGCTATTTTCTTAGACCTGGTTTGAAAGGAAAGTCACTCTTTCAGAAGAGGTGGGTCCAAAACTATAGAGAAATCCCACCCAAGTAGTGAACTATCCTAAACTACTAAAAAAAAATTGATAGGGGCAAAGAATAGTCATTAATACTTGCTTGCTAATTTCCCAGCTCTTCAAATAGAAACTACTCTCATGGCATCATGGGATCACAGATTTAGAACTCCACATCCATCTAGTTCAACCCTCTCATAAATGATTTGCTGAAGGTCAGCAGAAATCTGTTTTGAAGGCAGATGATCTGATTCCTAATACAATGCTTTCTCCCTTCTGCTATTCTGCTTCTTTTTGTGGTTCACTGGATAGAGTCTTGAACTTTTATCAGGAAGCTCTATCTTAAATACTTATTAGTATATAATTATGATATTAGTCAATTTCCTTTTCTCAACTTCAGTTTCCTCACCTGTAAAATGGGGATAATAATAGCTCCTTCCTCCCAGAGTTATTGCAAGTATCAACTGAGATGTTATATGTAAAGTGCTTTGTAAGTGGTAAGGTACTACACAAATGCTATCTTTTACTATTTGCTAAACCCACAGGACTTTTTTCTTCTATTTTAAAGAGTAACAAAACATAGCACAATACTATCCACTAAGTCTTATTGCTTGTGCTGAAATTCATTCTAAGAAACTATAAATGTGAAATATTTTTATTAACATGCATCAATAAAGGGAAATCTGTGTTCATTTTAACTCAGGATCCTAAATCAAATAAACAAGGCATCCTTCTGTGGACCTCAATCTTCCCCTACTCCCTTATTCCCTACTATCTCACAAGCACCTCACCCACAGTCCTCTTCCTTCTCTCAACAAATGTCACATCCAGTAACTCTATCATATGTCTTAATCAAAAGCAATAAGTGTAGTCCCAGACATGAAAGAACACCTACATAAACATAGTCTTCTGTGCCTTCAGGACTCTCTCACGTTGACATTGTTAACACAAGATAGCACTTCTCATCACTCAGAAACACACCCCCTGAATTCATTAAACGTTCAACACTTTGACTAAATTCATGTTCAGACAGCCAGCAGCAGAACTATCTAATGTTAAAAGGGATTGGCAATACAGAAATTTAGAGACTAGGAAGGAGGGGAAAAGAGAAAGTAAGAACATGTGCCTTGTTCCTGAGATGGTTGCTCCACTTTCCTGACCCTTAACTTGTGTTAGGATGGAGTAGTCAATTGACAGAAAACAGTTACTAGCTACCAGAAATACTGACAAGGCAAAGTATATGACGTGATTAACTTTAATTAAAGAGATGGTGTAAAAAGTCCTAGTTTTGGAAACTTGTGATGTCTTTGGTTCTCTTAAAGAATACCAACAACAACATGGGCTAAGAGAGAAATGGAAACATCAGAAAGATCAGTCTCTATTTCATCATATTCATTATATGAATGTATCACAGCAGCATAACAGAAAAGACAAAGCACTGAATTTGGAGGTCAAGAAAACCTAGATTTAAATCCCAGCATCTTGGATAAGTCACTTGATAGCTTTCAGCCTCAGTTTCTTCATCTGGCCAAGTCACATAATCTTTCTCAATCTCAGTCTCCTCATATATTGGGGGTGATGATCCCATCTCACTCACAAGCAAGTGAATATCAAATGAGATCATATGCATAAAGCACTTTGCAAAAAATGCTATAATATTTATTATGACTGTTAATATTTAAAGCACTATAAACTTTAGTATGAGAGGGACACACAATCAGTGTAATGAATAAGGTGTTCTACTATCTGATGTTACGGGGTAAGAAATATAGTTCAACAAAGAGGAGCACATTTCACTAAGAGTATGACATAATGGTACAAATGCCCCTGGACACCCCCCCCCGTTAGAACTACATAGTCAAGAATATGTTCCTGCCAACCTCCCCTTCTTATGGATGGATCCTAGTAGGAGGTAGGAAATGAATATAATTCACTTTCATTCTACTCAGGTATACACAGACAAATTCGTCACCTACACATGTGCCCCCTGAGGTAGAGCAAAGACATTTATAAATAGCAAGGCTTTTAATTTTTTAAAAATAGCAAAGTAAATAAGGAAAATCTCCCCATAGACAGAGAGGTACAATCCCTACAGATCCCTAAGTCATTGTGGGGAGTGGGCAAAGGAGGGAACAGAGAATTAGAAATAACAAGCAGAAGGCCATCTTCTTAGCTTTAGTGGAGCAGCCCTTTCATATTTCCAAGTAACAAAAAAATGAAACAACCACAAAAATCATTCTTATGCTCAGAAAACAGATGAGTGAACTAAGGAGATTTCTGAAGAACGTTAAGTAACTGCTTCACTCTTTCCTTTCCCAATAACCTGTAAGGGATAGTCATCAGTGAGAGGCAACTGGGTGGCACAGTGGCTAGATCACTGGAGTCCTGGAATCAGCCATGCATTCAAATCTGGCCTCAGACACTAGTTTGTGATCCTGAATATGTCACAACCCCATTTGCCTCAGCATCCTCATCTGTAAAAGGAGTTGGAGAAGGAAATGGCAAAGCATTCCAGTATCTCTGCCAAGAAAATCCCAAAGGAGGTCATGAAAAATTGGACATAAATGAAACAACTCAATAACAACTATCAGTGAATGATGGGTCTTCCTGATGTATTCATTCATTTTTTAATCTCATTTCTCAAAAATGATTTTTAACGTTATATTACTGAGTTGAGAAGTAGCATAAAGGGATTAGTATTGGAATAAGGTATAACTTGATTTAAATACTGCCCCTAGCATCCACCAACTTTGAAAACATGGGAAAATATTTCACTTCTTAGTATTCCTAGGCAACTTTCTAAAAGCATAAGTTAAAAATAAGTAATCTATCTGCATTAATGGAGGAAGTTTCCACACTGGAGCTTCCTAAGAGCAAAATTGCAGATTTTAAAAGATAAATATATTGATAGATAATGTAAATATATATATATATATATATATATATGTTTAAAGCACTATCAAATATAACCTACATATAACTATAATAATATATAAAGCACTATATATACATATACATATATTATATATACTTAGTACTAAACATCAATGCAACTAGTTGGTTTTACTTTACAGTTTACATTAAACTAAAATCATTTCAATGCATTAACTTCTGAATCACTTCTTCAAAGTTTCTATAAAGAGTTCATCATTCTCATTTATTTTTCTTTTTATGGGATTGCCTATAGTATGTTCTTTGCTTTTTTTTAGTTCTAGTTCACTTTTTTTTCCCTTTTGCAATATGTGTCAGCTTAATTTTATTAAATGAATGCACAACAGCAATAGAGCACTGAACTTTGAGGAAAGATCTAACTTTGAATTCCATGATTCTGGACAACTCACATGATGGCTTTAAGCCTTAGTTTCCTCATCTGTAAAATAGAGATAATAATGGCATCTATTATATTTAAGTTCCTTAAAGAGATAATGCATGCAAAGAGCCTTGTAAATGATTTTGCATCCCTTCAAGTACCATAGAAATGTCAGCTCTTATTGCTTAGTTACTTTCTAACTATCAAATGTTCAAATTACATCCAGGTTTCTTGATTTTGCCTTTGCAGCTATAGATAGAGTAGCCATGAACATCCTTACTAGATAGACCTTTTTCAATTTTTGTTTTTGTTTGGTTAGGTTTTTTTTTATTTTTATTGTTTATTGTTGTTGTTTTTAATATAGCATTTTCAAGGTAAATATCCAGAAAGACAACTGTTGAGTCTGACTTTTTTTCAATGGCGGATAGGCTTTGGGCTGTCACCCAAAGAATCTTTCACATTGAAGCAAAACACCCTAAATTTTAGCAGCCTCTTTCAGCTGTTTAACACTTGTGCTTAAAGGAATATTAAGTTTGATATGCTTTTTAGCAAAACCTGTGTTCTTTCTATCCTGAGCCATTTTGTATTAATTTCTGTGTGGGAGAGAGAAGATGATTTCTTTATTTGGGTTCCCAGTGTCAAAGAAGAGTAACTAATGGAAGGAACTTGCATTTAAACACATACAAACACATTTTTAAAAAAATGTCCTTAGCTACTATCAGAGGATTTGATATTCGTTATGCCATCTGATATTTCCAAAAGTCTTATGTGGAGTTGTTATTATCCCTATTTGCCCTATTTGGAAATAGTTACTGAAAAGTGGAGTGACCTGCCTAGGGTTACACAGGTCATAAGCATCTATACCTGAAGAATCAGTGAATCATAATTCTTTCTTTAATACTTTAAAAGAGTAGAAGACAGAGTCTGTCTCCTCACAGAGTTCATCACATCTTTTCTCAATGATTTTGAAATTTATCTAGAGTACATTAAATATCTCCTTGTCCCAACTAGATCATGAAAGCTAAAAGAATGTGAATTTCAAGTTAGAGCAGACTCGCTTGGTGTGATCTTGGCGTCTCTGTGTCCTCATCAGTAAGATGAAGAGGTTGGACTAAACCAGTGGAGTGAGAATCAAATGAAAATAAAGCTTCTCACTTATATATAAGAATCACCACAGGTCACATATTAACTTGTTTTTTAAATGTAGCATTATCTATGTTTTGTGGTATTTTGTTGTTGTTGAAAGTCAAATATTTCCCAATTACATTTGGGAGTATTGCAGGGACTAATCCCTCTTGACTGGGCTAGTACTGTCAAACTAAAATAGAAATGGGACACTAATCATTCAAATATATGGTCAGAAAGAAAAAGAAAGGAAGGAAGGAAGAGAAAAAAAGGAAGGAAGGAAGAGAAAAAAAGGGAAGGTCAGAAGGAGGAAAGAAGGAAGGAAGGAAGAAAGAAAGAAAAAGAAAAAAGAGAGAATAAGAAAGAAAGAAAAAGAGGAAGAAAGAATCCATATTGACTTAGAAAGCCAGATATTAACATTATCTATGTTTTATTGTATTTTTATTTATTTTGTTGCATATTTCCCAATTATCTTAATATATTTTGGGTCATGCTCTGGAGTACTGTTTTTGCAAGGATCATGATTTTGGGGTTTGGGGGATTTTTTGCATCTTCAAAGTTTAGCATATAGTAAGCGCTAATTAACAAATGCTAACTGACTGACTAATTAGTATGTAGTTTTAGCCTGGGTGTTTTACACTGCTGGGCTAGACAATCTTTAAGATCCCTTTCAAATTGAATTGGATAATCCTTAATCTTTATGTAAATACATATCATATCTGCCTTGGTAAATGGTAAGTTCTCCCAGGGCATGGATTGGGTCATTCCTCATCTTCTTTACATTACCCAGACCAAAGCCTAATAGAAGAAGAGAGCATCCTGGAGAAGGATATTTCACAAACTGGTGTGCTACCCTAATTCAAGCATTCTCTATATTATTTTCATTTTAGTAAATGTGTTGCCAGAATTGAAACTAATTGGGAATGAGATGATTACATCAATTTGAAATATGCCTCTCTGCAAATTCCACCCATTACTGTTTGGTCATTCCGTAGTTCCCTATCATTAAAGAGACAGTTTGTGAGCATTTAAAAATGGAAGTGGTCGTAAGTAAAATTAACTTGGGTTCATCAAGAACAGGTTATATTAAACCAATTTCTTTGTTACTCCAAAACTTGGCTCACATCTAAAATTCTGCATGAGACCTTTCCCATTTCCTATCCCCAGTGCCTTCTTTCTGTATATATTAGTTAGGCTGTATATATATGTATATGTATGTATATATATATGCATATATATATATTATATGTTAATAATTATTTACAATTCATCTCTCCATTCTCTGGACTCTATTGGATCAGAGATTGTATTTTTGTCTTTCTTCGCAGAGAAGGTGCTAAATATATGCCTATATATAATAATAAATGCCTATAAATAAATAACTGCTGATTAAAGCACCTGGATATGTTAAATAATCTGTAGAAATTCTGAAACATGATCTTTAATCATATTTTGAACAATCTTTTGATAATAGCAAGGATTTTAGATAAATAAATTAGAAGAGTCTCATATATAGAATTAATAACCAATTAATATTAAGTGCCTACTATGTGCTAAGCACTGGGGATACAAATACAATAAAAGAACAAGCCTTCCTTTTGAGAAAATTACAACATAATGGGGGGGGAATAAAGCACAAAAGTAAGCTGAAAAATGAAGGGAGGAAGGAAGGGAAGAAGAAGGGGAGGAGGAGGAGATATCAAACATAAGTCTATGGTGGAAAACCCAAGTAGTGCAGCCACTTGAGATATGTGCAGATTTGGAGTTGATAGTCCCTTCCTCCCATCAGAGAGTAATGATGACATGAGGATTGAGTCTACCTGGGTTTCAGATAAGCATTTGAAAAAAAAAATCATTCATATTATCCTTCTGGAAAAGATAGGAAGATTAAGACTGGAATATATCTGTGTTTAGAACCAGTTTAGTGAATGGATCCAAGAATCAGGACTGATGAATAGACCAATTTCAACTTAAAGAGGTCATTAGAAAAGGGTCCCAAGACTCTTTTCTTTTCAACATTCAGGTTAGTGACATGGAATAATGGTAGGTACATCAATGAAATTGGGAGAAAGAACACCTTGCAGGAAAAAAAAAATAGAACCACCTCTTTTCCACCCTTAATCCTCCCCCATAAAACAAACTGAACAGGATAAAATGGTATGTGTGGCCAGGTAGGTGGCACAATAGAGCACTGCACTTGGAGTCAAGAAGACTCATCTTATATGAGTTCAAATCCTGCCTCAGACACTTAACTAGCTGTGTGACCCTGAATAAGTCACTGTTTAAGTGACTGTCTCAGTTCTTTATCTGTAAAATGAGTTGGAAAAGGAAAATACAAATGAAAGTACTTAAGTATAAATGTAATGACCTACACTTGAATTTAAAAATCAAATATACTAACATAGGATAGGAGCACAATGACTTAAAATCAATTTATGTACAATCATCTTTTTTTAGTATACTATATTATAGAAATGTTTCTTTTATTCACAAATTAAAAATAAAATAAATTAAGAAAAAATACTTGTGGATTCTAGTCAATGCAGATTTCTGGTGTGATGAGGTGTAAAGAGCATTAACACAAGTAGAGTATATAAGATGTGAGAGTTGTCAGTTATTTTGAACTCTTCCCTAAATCTTGTCTGCAGAAGGGTCTAGACATTATCATTCATGAAGATCTGCTGAAGGAATTAAAAACATTTATTCCAGAGAAAGGCTTCAAGGTTGCCAAAAGGAGATTACTAAAACATGGATCTGACCACATTCCTCACTTCATTAAAAGTCTTCAGTGGTTCCCTATTACATTCAGAGTAAAATACAAATTCCTTTTCCAAGCATGTACAAAATGGCAGAAGGAAGCCCCCTTGGTCTTTTGGATTGTTTGTTTTTTTTTTTCTTTTTGCTGAGGCAATTGAGGTTAAGTGACTTGCCCAGGGTCACACAGCTAGGGAATGTTAAGTGTCTGAGACCAGATTTGAACTCAGGTCCTCCTGACTTCAGGTAGATTGTTTTTTCAAAGAAGAAAATGACTTTTCTTAGGTATGACGGCATGATGCCATGGTGGGAAATGGTACATTTGCAGCCAGAAAACTAAGGAATCCAAGCTACTTCTTCTACTTTTATTCATGTGATCTTAACCATGTCATTTCAACTCTTTTTACCTCAGTTTTCTTATTTATAAAATAAAAGGCATAATTATCCCTTCTAGTTCTAAATCTTTGGTGATGATAATAATAGTAGCAATATATAATATTTTAATATTTGCAGAGTACTTTTCAATAAGCATTTGATCCTTATAACTACACAAGATAAATATTCATTTTACGAGATGAGGAAACTGAGGAAGACTAAGTTTAAATGATTTGTCCAGGGTCATACAGCTAAAGAGTGTTTAAAATGGGATTTAAACTCAGGTCTTCTGGATTTCAAGTGAAGACCGCAATTCTATCACAGAACTGCTATGATCCTATGAAATGAAAGATTCCTAGATTTGTTAGCCAAATCAAATTATCAGCATTCAGTACTGTGTATACAGACTTAGAGCTGGGAAGGATTTTACAGACTACCTGTTTCTACACTTGGAAACTGAAGCCCAGAGAATTCTATCCAACATTATACAGGTAAGTAAGTGGCAGAATCAAGTTCTCTGACTGGAGGTTGGACTTATCACTGTATCACACAGATTTGTTAAATGTCTACCTCCCTCACATATTTTAAACTGTGCCTGCTTGTAAAATACATTAACTAAAAGGCATCTGGTTTTAGTGAACAGGTATAGTCAAATAATCAAATTTTGTATCATTTTTTTTTATTTTGCTTTTCCAGAAATAAAAGTTAGTTGAGACCAGATGGGAAAATCTGCCAATCCATGCAATACATTCATGGAAAATCCTTCATTTAATAGCAGCTTAGAGTATTGCCTTTTCTTTTGTGAACTACTATTCTTACTGCTGGGTGGCAATGTATCTCTCAGGTCAAAGTCCTATATATGGGTTAGGAGGGGACTGCATATTTTTCCATTCATCTTCTGAAAACCAATGTCAGGCTAGGAGGTGGCAAGAGACAGGAGCTCACAGATGTGTTTAAGGATTTATCAGTTAAAGAGAAAACTTTGACTCCTGGGGATTCCCTTGTGAAATACACATTTCATTTCCACGACAATCCCAGGGTTGGAAGCCAGAGTCATAGAATCATAGTGTTTCTGACTTTGGGGATTTGAAAGATAGACTGAAACCAACCCCCACCCCTTCCAGTTCCTACACACACACACACACACACACACACACACACACTCTCACAAACTGTAATAGTCCCAAGCCAAAATGGACATTTGTATTCCTGCTAAGTTTCTTTAGCAAGGAATTAAACCAAGGAGTCCCTGTGGATCAATAGACTACCACACTTGGAGCTTTTAAAAACCAAAACAACCAATTACCTGGAATGCTCTTAAAAAAAAAAAATAAAATAAAAAAAAAAGGTTGAAAACACTTCCCAGATTGCCATTAATTACAATTAGCAAATTGTTGGGGGGGGGTAGTAGCAATTGGGGAAAGGGGGAGTTTCTGGCTGGTCCTGGGAAAGCTGATAATGGGATTTCTCTTTGATGGCACATAGAAAAGAAAAATGCGCCAGTTTGGCAGGACCTCCAAGAACTGCATCTCGCATCTATGGCAAGGTCTGCAATGGGCATTCTTGAAGACAGAGTGACATCTAAAGGGATTCTGGAATAGCCAGCTCTTATGGCAGCCCAACTGACAAAGTCAAGGACATGTCACATTTCTGAAAACTGATGAGTTTTCAGGTTTCCTGGGCTTGATTGTCCTGAGTAACCATGAAAAGAGGATCAAATTCCGATTTTAATGACATTCCTCAGGGTACCCTCAGGACAACTGCAATTTTTATCTTAGATTCTGCAGGTCCTCAGTGAACAAAAGGGGGTGGGAGGAGGAGATCAGCTTTGAATAGATTCCCTTCTGCTCTTGTCCAAAGTAATCCAACTCTGAATATCTATATCCGAAAATATTATCAAGCGGGCAGCTTTTATTAACCCAAAGAATTAATAGAGCAGAATATTTAAAATGGGGTTTCAGTTATTGATTCTCCAATTAGATCTTATATTCCCTCGATGATGGGGAGAATAATGGGCTTTTGCTCTCTCCCTCTCTCTCTCCTTCTCTCTCTCTCTCTCTCTCTCTCTCTCTCTCTCTCTCTCTCTCTCTGTCTCTGTCTCTCTGTCTCCTCTCTCTAGAAATTCTCTCTTTCTCTCTCTCCCATGCTCTCTGTCTCTCCCTTTCTCATAAGCACACATGCTTTGAATACTCATGTGATGCATAATGACAACTGAGAACTGGGTTGCCTTTATATATTCTCATTATGCATAAAAAAGCCTATCTGCAATCCTAAATTTTTATCTAGCCAGGACTAGTACTCTCCAAATTATGCTTCTACAACTCTACATGAATGGGTGGATAGATGGATGAATGGATAGATGGACGGATGGCTCTGTATATACACATGCATATCCCCGCCTACCATTTTCTTCTCCTCCCCTCAAAACACATTGTTTTTGTTTTGTTTTGGAACTGAACTTGAATAATGTACAGGTTGGCAAAGTGGACCTGTGTACTTACTAACAACACCCTTATTTAACAATGAACTAATTACTTTTACAACTCTTCTGTCCTGGAGTAGTTTTTTCCCTCTTTCTGGATGCTTTCCTCCTGAACCATTGTCATGACTCAATCACAGAACTGAGGAAAGGGAGCGGATTGGGGGGGGGGGGGGAGAGATTGGAAAGAAAGAAACTATGAAGAATAGCTTTCTTTCAGTAGAGCTGAAAGCAGAATCCAATCTCTTCCAGATCTGTGTTTTTTTTTTCCCCCAGCTCTCTTTAATTGTGCATTCCCTCGGAAGCAGGGATGCCTTCTGATGTATTTTTACTTATTTATGAAAAATAGTATAAAATCATGAAAGGCTCCCGGGATGTCTATCGCATTTATAACCATGATGCCCCAGTGAACTGCTTAAGCATGGCTCAGCAGTCAGCCTGCAAAGGAGTTAACTCTTTCCTGGTCCAGGATGATTGGCAGAGAAAGCATGTTTCTTAAAAAGAGACTTTCACTCCGTTATTTGTGTCAAGATATTTGTGGCAGAACTCTTGAAATGAGGAGTGGGCAGGGCAGAGGATGAGGTAGAAAATAGTGGATACCATTAGCCCAGAAAAAATTGTGTGAAATTTACAGGGAAAGATTAGTCTGGGGATAAAATTAACTCACAGAACTGGTTTTCTGTTTCTGGGAGGAAAAAAAAAATCCATCCTAGAATCATTTGTATATTTGCTCAAATACTAATATTTCATTTTCAAGTCAAGAGCATCTACTTTGGAACAAAGAATAGCAGATCCTTTCAGAGACTCCCAATAAAAGAGATTAAGGCAACATGTAACATGATGCTTGTTAATAAAACAAGTGATGAAAAATAATAAATAGAATAAAATAATAAAAGATTCTTATCTCCACCTTTCAATGTGCCTATTTGAATGTTGCCCAAAACACACACACACACTCACACACACACATACACATACACACACAAATATACATACACACACACACACTCCATCTCCAACATTTGGGAATCTGTTACAAAGATTTAAAAAAAAATAGCAACTTTCAAATCACAATGTTCTCCCAAAATAAGACTATTTGGATTGGTATTAAAATACTTGATCTTCATCATCCCATGAAACTTTGTTTCCAACCTATCTCAATTTTTAAGCCTGAGTCAGACTGTTTTAAGCAGACTCAACTCCTGCTAATTTTCCCAGGGTCTTCAGGATCTAGTGTCACCATCGGATGACTAGAATTCCAGCAAGAAATGAAATATGTCAAGATAGAACTGAGAAGTCTTTGGTAAAGACAATACTTTGTGTAGTCTTTATTAGGTCATGGATGAGTGTTTATACAGCCAGGATGAAAATTGGTTTCATATTATTAATGCAGTTTGAACTTCTTTGTTTGATCAAATATTTCTTCAGGTCAGATTTAATAATTATCCTTTTGACTGTTGCTTTTTCCCTGAGTTTTTTTTCACGCAAAAATGATGGTTTCTCTGCTTTTCTATAGAAGGAGCAAGTGTGGTGAAAGAAGAATCCTTTGTCAGTAGCTTTGCCAAGAAGAAAGATGTCAATGAGCCAAGAGAATACTAAAAGTATGAAAAAGAAGGCTATCCCTCCCAATTATTACAAATTATTACTTGCCCCCCCATAAACTTGATAAGTCCAGGAAAGCTATAATAGTGATGCAAAAGTAGAATTTTTTTTTAGTACAAGAGTTTTAAACAGATATTTGTATTACGAGTTTATCCACAGATGACAAAGGCTAGAATAAGAAGAGGATATGGGAATACAATAGAAACTCTCTTTTCTCTCTTTCTCTTTCTCTCTCTCTCTCTCTCACTGTGTGTGTGTCTCTGTCTCTGTCTGTCTTTCTTTATGTGTCTCTGTGTTTCTGTGTCTCTGTCTCTGTCTCTCTCTCTCTCAGTAGATCACAAATAGATAATTGCTAAGCTGCAATACCTGGGCATAACTCTAAAACGTTGGGAAAAAAAGAATAGGAAATGTCAGCCAACAGAAAAATGACCACCGAAAACAAGACTCAAAGCATACCATTTGTCTACCTTTAAGGAGGCAGACTTTTTATGGAAACCTTACCATCTTATTTTACTTTATTTGGATCCATAGGACACTAGAATTCTCAGTCTTCAATTCAATATCTGCCTTTCATTTGGGACAATTTCTTCATCAATTAAAACTTTGTTTAATTTCACCTTTGTACTAAAGCTCGGACCTGTGGCCTGTGGTGATAGCCTTTAAAATACCATCAATTGGGAATTGCTGATGAATTTGCTGAACACAGCCACTCAGCTTAGTAGAACAACCATCTCAGAGCTTCTGAAATGAGTTCGTCTGCCTCAATTTTCCTCTTCCACCAGAAAGAGTACTATATCTGGGCTTGGAAGATCTGGTTTGGAATCCTGGGGGCAACCATTTACTACCCATCTCACCTGTCAAATCCTTCTATTTCTTTGAGCCTCAGTTTTCTCAAGTGCAAAAAGAAGGGGTTGAATTAAATCATCTCTGTGTTTACTTCTAGCTCAATCACCTCTGTGATTCATTACAGTATATGGACACAGATTGTAATATGGTAGCTATCAGATCCTAATCAAAAAGCTAGAGATGTCAAAGCCCTGTTCATCCAGGTTCTGGCATGTGATAAGTACTTGATAAATGTGTGTTGCCTTTCTGCCCTGGTTCATGAGTCTGATTGATTGATTCAATTAAGGGACAGCTATGGGACACTTCTCTTACACAAATTTCAGAAGTACCTATTCAAAATTTCCACTGGAAGAACTATATACATTTTGGCCTAAAGTAAAATGACTATCATGACAAATTATCCAAGTGTTTTTTAAAATGCTCCTACGAAAGAGAAAGCATGACTACACTGTTATAGTAAAGTACAGGGAGAGGAGAAATTATCCAGGAAAATTATCCAGATAAATCCAGATCATTGCAGATAGCCATTGTGAATAATTCTGGATCTCTGCCCCCAGGTTTGTGATTTACATTGTTATTTTTTCATAAAAATAGAACACAGAAATTGAGATTGACTACACCAGATTTTTCTTTTACATTTCCGATTTTTTTTATACATGTCAATTCATATTTCCTATCACTGACCAGGTTAGTCACTCATATCTAGCCAAACTGTGAATAGAAAGAGTGGATCCATTTGAAAACCAGGTAAGCCTAAAGTTATTTCTATCCCGAGTTTCTCTTTTCTTCCCTCCCCTGAACCAAAGCAAAAGAAGCCAATATAGTGTCACGAAGCATGCTAGGCTTACAGTCAGAGAATCCAGGTTCAAATCCCAATTCTGCTATTGTGACATTGGACAAATCATTTAATCTCCCTATGCCCCCATTTCCTCATCTATACAATGTGAAAGTTACACTAAATGGCCTCTAAAGTCTTTTCCAGCTCTTAATGTATTACATAATCTTATTTTTCAACTAAATTACCATTTATTATTTACCAAAGATTGCATAAAATAAAATATAAGGGCAAGAGGATTCGAATATATTCAGTTCTCAACATAATAAATTGTTGAGATAACATCCAAGATATTAAATATATATCTGTTACTGCTTAGGTTTGTATAAATTTAGACAGAACAATGGTAGATTCAAATAATAGCAAGATTGATCATGTATGTTGAAAGGAAGGAAAAATAACAGCCTGAAATAATGATAATAATGAAATAATAATATCTCAGTGCATTCCTTAAATAAATGAGTGTGAATGAATGTTCCCTGACAGAAGTTTTTGGTTCTTCTCTCAGGCTTGAACTAAAAAAAGAGATTCACTTATTCTGAAGCATCAGTGTTATTAATAATGGTTTGGATTCACCTAGAACCTTCCTTTCTAAGAAGTCACATGGGTCTCAGTTCATTCTCCCTCCTGAAAACCCTATAACTAGAAATTTACGAGGAATGCGGGTGATTCATACTATCCTACTTTATTCAAGGACATAGAGACAATCAAGATGGTACCTGAAGTACCTACATACTAGATAGCACCTCAAGTTCACTAAGTGAAGGCTATAGTTGATACCTAATCTCTAGGTTCCTCAGATACCATCCTGATTTTTTGATATCATTGAGTAAAAGACTGTTAAGTTATATGAAGATATAAAGAAAAATATGAAACAGTCTCTATCCTGCCTACATTGTGGAAGTTGGGGGTGGGAGGGTAGGGAAAAGGGAAGGTGATTGTTTCATTTTCTTTATTTTGTAGCCCTCAAGCTTAGCACAATTCCTGACACATAGTAAGTGTTTAATAAATAAATAAAAAGTTGATAAATTAAAAAATAATAAGTAAACAAAATGGTTGATTTATTGATATAATGTATATTTATATAAGTAAATACAAAATATTACAAAGTAATGAGAATAGAGTGCAGAAGGAGGATACCTAAGAATTGGAAGATCATGGAGGATCTTGGATAGTATATGGCACTTGATATGAGCATTGAAATGAGGTAGGGATTCCAAGAAACCATTTTCCTTTTAGTCCACATAGGTACATGTCATAGGCAAAAATTATTTTCCAATGCATATTAAGCTGTTAAAGATTCATCTGGACTTGTAGTTCATTGACTGTCTAGGAAAATTGAGATTAGATCCTAAAGATTTTAGTTAGAATCGCTACCAAAGCGATCTTAGCGCAATCCTATTACTTGACAGGAGAAATTGAATGGCTGAGCCACAAATACACAAATAATAAGTGACAGAATTAGGTTTTGAACAAAAGTCCCCTGACTTTTATATTTCTAAATCTAGTATGCCATGATCATGTTGAACTTCTAGTGATACAAACCAACTTCTTTGCAGTAGGTAGATTTCAAGGGGAAATTAGAAGGAGAGATGAATCCACTTTTCTCAGCCCCTCCTTCATTCCTTGACTGGAGAGAAGATTAGAGGGTATGCTCTCCCTTATCCCATGGCAAAAGCTGCCCTTGAACTTGGTATCTCAAGAACTAGGGATGCAGGGAAGGGAAAGGAACAGATCTCAATATAATTCCCCAGGCATTGAGAAAGAATCTAAGCAAAATGAATCAGTACATCTGTCAAGATTGTTATCAAGTTTAATATATGTCATTAGGAAATAATCCATTCTTATTCATGTTTGCTATATGGAGGAGGGAAAGAAGAGGGGGTTATTTTGTAAAGCACTTGCTAAAGTGCTGGATCTTTAATTCAGAAAATATGGGATCAAACTCTGCCTGACATTTACCAGTAGCAGGACAATAGATGGGAAGGGATGTCACATAGCATTGAACCTCAGTTTCCTTATTTGGACAAGAGGAATCATAACACCAGTACCTCCTCCTCAGGGTGGTTGTGAGAATGGCAGGAGATAATTCATGTAAAGTACTTTGCATTCCTAAAGCTTCTTATACATGCCAGTTGTTGTCATGGTTAACATTATTTTTCCTTCCCGTTTGACAGACTTGTTGTATAGAGAGATGGGTGACCTTGGCAAAACTCCTCAGCCCAACAGGTATAGTGTCATGTTCTTTGAATGCTGAATTGAATCTAAAGGCTGATTTGCAAAGGCCAGATGAATGTGAATATTTATTAGTCAAATACTCTTTTTTGGCCCCCATCTACCCCACCCCTTTTTACCTTTCTTTGGACAGCAGCAGGATGAAAACCAACTGGCCTTTTGGCTCAGTTCCAAGGACTCTTCAAAAAAGAAAGTGTGTTTATTTTTATAATAGACCGCCAGCACCCCCAAAGGAGTCAAAGACAGAAACCAAGGTCCAATATATTTCCTAATCTTCCTAGCAACATTCTTTGTGGTAGCAAGTGTTGGAAACAAAATGAGTGCCCACTGATAGACTAGGAAAACTATAACTAAAACTGGTTTAGACACGTTAAGAGCTTAATTGTGATTATTCATTGATGTGGGAACTTCCAATGGAGAAACTCCTTCAATTAATACAGATGGGTTCCTGTTCTGCTGCTTAGAACTTTTGAGTTGCCTGTGACATTAAGTTAAATGACTTACAGCCAGAACACCATAGATGTAGAGCAAGAAAGAACTTCAGAAGAAATCAAGTTCAACACCTTCATTTTCCAGATGAGGGGAATGATTTTCAAAGAGATTAAATGCCTTAAGGTCGCATAATGACACTAAATGACAGCAACAGGATTTGAATCTAAAGGGAAATAGAGGGCAGAGGATTGAGGCTAGAGTCATGAAAACCTGACTTCAAATACTGCCTCAAACACTTCGTAGCTGTGCAACCCTGGGCAAGTCACTTAATTACTGAATGCCTTAATCCATTGGAGAAGGAAATCACAAAACACTCCACCAGCACCTCGGCCAGTTGGTCCATGAGATCTTGAAGAGTTGGACAGAAATGACTAACTGAACAACAACAACCCTGGACTCCAGGCCCAGTGCCCTTTCCACCGGGTTATTCAGGATTTGAGCATCTCCAGGACTAATTCTCTCCACCTACCATGCTATTCTGTTGTTGTTGCTAATGTGACCTCTTCACTGAGAAGACAGCAGCTATTTGATTCGAGCTCTCTTGGGCAGTAAAAATTGATGTGGAATTCAGAGAAATATGGAAAGATTTTTAAGAACAGACGCAAACTGAAAGAAACACAATAAAGAGAATAATATACACAAAGCTTTCTCTATAGGAGAAAGATGAGGAACAGAAGAAGGAAAAAGAAGGAAGAAGAGGAGGGGGGAGGGAGAAAGAGGAGGAAGAAGAAGAAAATAGAGGAGGAAGAGGAGGAGGAGGAGGAGAAGAAAAAGGATAGAAAGAGGGAGAAGAAACGAAAGAGGAGAGGGAGGGGGAAGGGAAGAGGAGGAAGAGGAGAAGAAGGGGAGAGGGAAAGGGAGATGAAAGAGGAGATGGAAGATGAGGAGGAAAAGGTGATGGTAATCAGAAGAAAGGCTGGGAAGAAGCATAGACAAGAATGACAGCTTGGAAAGCCAGAGATTGAATATATATACTTTAAAAGAAAACCAAACTGTAGGTCTTGAGTTTCATATACAATCCTCTCTTTTTGTTTTACTGTGTATTTGGAAATGACCATTTTATTGGGTATTTGTTAAATTCAGAGTAAAAATTAAAAATAAAAACAAAATATTTTTTAAAAAGTTCAATTGAAATCTATGAATGACTCTGCACCATGAAGTAAAAGCTTGTCCTTATCCTCTGACTCAGGAATGGAAGAAAAGGAGGAAGAAAGAAAAGAAGGAAAGAAGGACTTATTAAATGCCTACCATATGCCAGACACTGTGCTAAGCACTTTACTATATCTGATTTGATCTTCAAAACAAATGTGATAGGTGGGTGTTATTATTATTGTTCCCATTTTGTGGTTGAGGAAACTGAGGCAGACAGAGGTTAAAAGACATGCTGAGAGCCACACAGGAAGTATCTAATTCAGTTCTCCCTGACTCCAGGTCCTACACTCTATGGCATTCCCTGGCTGCCAGTAAAAGTTATAAAGTCTAACACTTCATTGGACAGGAAAAAAACAGGCACAGAGAGATGAATTAACACTTCATCAGCATGACCACTTTAGGGATGTGTTTTTCAGACAAAAGAACAAATCATTCTTCTTGTAGAAGAAATGAGAGAGCCCCCCAGTGAATGAGTGACCTTGAAGTGAGAATATGAGAGCATTCAAACAGGTGGGTAATGTCAGAAGCCTACACAACTTGATTCAATTACAGAAAGGGGAGCAAAGGTTGATGAGACAAAAATACCCCATGAAAAAAAGTTGGATGACCTGTTGAATTAGCAGAAAGTCCTTTGCTAAATCGCAATACTCCATCATTTCATTTGGGTAATCCAGGCTTCAGCCCCGCTCCTCACCAGAAAAGTCATAATTCAGATGTGACTACCTGAGTGTCAGAGATCACGGGGAAATTGTTCCATTCAGAGGATATTCTCCCTAATCTGATCAATATGACAGTGACAAGACATTGTTATCTACACTTTCAAGCAAAGGTCCTATAACCAGGGTGTAGAGTGACCTCTCCTAGCTGAAGTGACTGACCCGTAATTGCTGACTTACCTGTCCCCTAACTAGTTTTCATTCACTCTGACTGGCTTCATATGATCCAATTACCAGTAATTTTTCAAGCAGAATATAGTGAAGCCTTGTACCAACTTTGTTCTTTAAAGACTGAAATAATAGGTCATCTCATTTGGATATTACTCAGTCTGTAATTGTCCCTGAATCAACCTTGTTTGTCAAGAGCGGGGCTTAATTAAGTCAGCCTGATCCATACTTATGGATCAAAAGCATTCTCATAAGATGCAGTGATATATCTAGTTTAAGCCATTTTGGGGGATCAAATTTACAGAAGGATCAGACTGTGGGTCATATCAAGAACCACAGAAATTCAGAGGTAGAAGGGAACTTAGAGGTCAGATCATCCAAGCTGTCACTCTCTGTATAATAAATGGAATGAATGAATGAACAGGAATGTACCATGGAATGGAATATCTAAATGAATGAATCTGAGAGTGTAATCAATAAAGCAGAATTAATCATGAAAATACATCATCCCAAATGAATAATAATACAAATTCTACCTGACAGTAATAGAGCTCTAATTAGTATTTTTGCATTTGGAGGCAGGTTTCCCCAAAAGTGTCCAGATATTAATTCCTGTGGGCAGAGGACCCAGGACACACAAACAAGTCATTTCATTTCTTGGCATTTGGTTCCCCAAGGCTTTTCTCAATTCTGCCTAATAACGTCCTGGGATTTCTTTAAGTCTGAACTACAATTCCGTCTTTTGCAGAAAACCTTCTATCATCCCAATTAATTCTAGTACCTTCTTTCTCTTAATTATTTCTTTAGCCTCTTGCATACCTAAGACTGCTTTTATGGCCAAGTTGGTTTTGTCACCATTGACCCTACCCTAGAAAATGGGCTTTCTTATGGCCAAGTTGACTTTGTTACCATTGATCCAAGCTTAGAAAATGGACTTCATACTTTATGAAGGTCCCAAATTATTAACATTTACATAAAAAACTAACCAAAACCAATAAGAAATAACAGAAAGAGACATTACACTCAAAATAACTACAAAATGTATAGTAGTTGTTTTTTGGTAGTTAATCTATCAAGACATTTTGGGGACAAATATGAATATAACTACAAAAGACTGTGGAAGAAAAAAAGGACATGAATAACTGCAGATAGATTGATTGGTTAGACCTTACCACTATAATGAAAATTACTCTCCTATCTAAAATAATTTACAGATGTAGTGATATTCCAATAAAATTGATAACCTTATAGAATGACACAAACATTTATTTGGAGGAACTGAAGATCTAAAATCTCAAGTGAAATCATGTGAAGAAAGGGCAAGAATGGAGGACATATAACATTACTAAATCTTCAACTACTTAGAAAGCAATAATCATCCCACCTGACATATTTAAGCAAGCTGTTGATGCTAAAGAATGGGAAATTATTTTTTAAGTTGTCATCAAAGACTACCATCATTTCCCAAGAATTTGACTCTAAAAAGAAAAAAGGAAATGGATGGAAGAATAGATAGCAATTTTCTAGAATTTTTACTCAAATGGATTTGGGGAGCCATTGATTTGGCTTATGCTACAGTGATTCTGATCACAACCCATCCATACTTGTTCATCTTGTATAGTTCTCATCCAGGCCTTCCCTTGCCAGGGGCTCCATCCATCTTACTACAAGCCTTCCTTACATTCTTTCAACAGAATAAAGATATTAGGGAAGTACTCTGACTATCCACCTTACTTTCACCATTGTAACCAGCCTATTTAAGAATTTCCCTCAAAATTAAGTGGAAATCAATTGTGACAACAAGGTACAAAGGAATCCAGCAGCCACTCTTTAGTTAGAAAACATGTAATCTCCTCATCAGAGAAACATAACATCAAAGAGTAATGTTAGTTTAGTACATAAACATGTTTTCTTTAATTATCTTTTCTCACACACACAGTTGTGTACCCTGAAGTCATTTAACCCTGTTTGCCTCAATTTCCTTACCCGAAAAATGAACTGGAGAAGGAAATGGCAAACCACTCCAGTATCTTAGCCAAAAGAATCCCAAATACAGTCAGGAAGAATCAAACAGGACTGAAAAACATTTTCTCCAATAACAAATATAATATTTACTATGAGCCAAAAGTTGTGTCTTCAGCATTTTACAAATATCATCTCATTTCCTCCTCACAACAACTGTGGAAGGTAAATGCTGATATTATTCCCATTTTATAGATGAGGAAAATGAATCAGACAGATATTAAGTGATTTGCCCAGGATCATGGGCATATAGTTATATATATGCTCATATAGTTCTATAAATAATTCTATAAAGTTATCATAGTTATCTGCATCTTTAAGGATAGTAAATATATTAATAAGATTAGCCATCAACAAAGTATTACCAAAATACTCCCGAAATTAAGGTAAATGCTTCCATGGTAAAAGTAAGTAGACCTGTTATCATTTGACTATATTCTGTTTTGCCAGAAAAAAAGTATAAAAAAATAAAATTTCCAGGTAAGAAAACCAAGACAATTTTCTTTTGCATTTCAAAAGAATGTTCTTCTCTAGGAAGAAAAACACTTGGTGTTCCAAATCTCCAGCAAGTTCAGATACAGTTTTGGAAATTCTCTGAAAGACATAGTTTAAATTAAGAAACAGCTCATAGTATTAAAAGCAACTGTGAGCATCTTAAATATGATAACAAGAGGCTATAACAAGCACAACAGGGGGATATGGGGTATTCAAGTGGTTCAGTAGCTCCAGGAGAGAAATAATAGCCATTCATTCAATAAGCATTTATTGAGCACCTACTGTGTGCCCAGCACTGCACTAAGTGCTGGAGGGGATATAAATGGAGTAAAAATGCATTTCTCTTGGGTTCTATTGTCTGGCACTGAGCTAAAGAAACAAATCATATATAATCAATATGAGAACCATTTAGGAAAATGTAGGAGAAATTAAACAATGTATAGTGAAGCTGTAAATTAGTACAACCATGCTGGAAAGCAATTTGAAGATATGCAAACAAAATAGCTAATATACCCATATTCTAACCCAGAGAGTCCACTATTGGGTTATTGGGGCTATGCCCCAAGGAGATTTCTGACTTCCGTATACAATAGGAATTTGATTGCTGTACCTTTTCTGGTAATAAGGAACTAGAAGTGAAGTAGATGTCTATCAACTGGGGAACAAATTGTAGTATATGAATGTGAAGGATTATTATTATTACACAGAGGAATATGGGAACATTTATATGTACTGATGCAAAGTGAATAAAGCAAAGGTAGAAAAAACAATAAATACAATTACTACAATGGCATAAATGGAAAGAACTCGGACCAAACAACCGAAAATTAATTTTCAGTTATAAAGAACAAGTTAGTCCCCAATTTAAAAATAGGAGACACCTTCTCCTATGCCTTTGTGACTTTCTCTAGCTGTGTGAAACACTGCCTGCAACATAATTGTTTTCAATATGTTGATTCATTTTGAAGATTTCCTTTTCTATTTAAAAAAAAAAGTCTTTGCTATTTTGGGAGGAGGGTGGCAGAGGGATGCTGGGGGAAATCTAAACAATCTATGGAAAAAAAGATATCAATAAAATGATATTTTAAAAAGAGATGTGAGTGATGCTTAATGACAGAATCATTGGATTCCCAAGTTGGAAAGGACATCCATTTAACGTCAAGAATCGTTCCTACAATGTACCTTACAACTGGTCATCTTCTTTCCAGACTCTCTAATGAAAGGGAACCCATTATCTGCCAAGGCATTCCATTCTATTTTTGAACCCACTTTATTGTTAGAAATGTTCTCCAGCCATCAAAGCTAAATTTTTCTCTTTTCCTATTCTGTTCATTCTTCATAGTTTTCCCCTGTGGGACTTTGCAGAATAAATGAGACAGTCTCTAATTACTTTATAATTGCAATATAGTAGGTGCTAATAAAGACTTTATCCACTTTAATCTAGTTGAAAACAGCCATCCTGTTCCACTTTCAATTCTATTCAATAAATATTTATCAAACAGTTACTAAGTGCCAGCAAGGTACTAGGGATACAAACATACAAAAAAGATAAAGTTAAAAGATAAAAGGCAGTCCCTGACCTCAAAGAGCTTATAGTCTAAAGGGAGAGACAACATGCAAATAAATACATACAAAGTAAGCTGTGTACCAAGATAAATAGGAAATAATCAACAACAGAATGTGTTGTCCTTCCTTCTCCATTACTTTAAGGAGATAATGCTATGACATGCCAGATAATTGGATTTATGTGAGAGAGTTGTACAAGATCACCAGCTTCACTTTCTCCTCTGGAACCATCTGGATCCAAATGCCCCTGGATGCAGTAGATGACCTTGGCTGTTTTTAGCTAAGGTCCTTAGTAGATCCCAGTTTGACTGAGGCAACTGCCCATTCAGTGATTAAGACCGCTTGAGGAAAAAATTAGACAAAAAATGTTGTTGTTGTTGTTGTTGTTGTTGTTGTTGTTTGTTTTGTTTTGTTTGTTTTAGGAAGGAAGGAAGGAAGAGAGGAAGGAAGGGAGGGAGGGAGGGAGGGAGGAAGGAAGGAGGAAGGGAAGGAAGAAAGGAGAAGGGAAAGAAGGAAGAGAGGGAGGAAGGAAGGAAGAGAAGGAGGAAGGAAGGAAAGAAGGAAGGAACGAATGAATGAACGAACGAACGAAGGAACGAAGGAAGAAACAAAGAGAAAGAATCTGGAAGGGAAAGGCACTAGAACTAAGAAGGGGTGGTGAAGGCTTCCTGTAGGAAATAAATTTTAGATGAGACTTAGAGGAAATGAGAGAGGTCAGTCTCTAGCTGGAGCAGAGAAGGGAGAGCATTCCAGACATGGGGTTCAGCAATAGAGAATGCCTGGAGCTAGCTGAGAAATAGAGGGTCTTGTTCATAGAACAGGCAGATGGCCATTATCATTAGATCAAAGAGTACATGTTGGAGAATAAGGTTTCATAAACCTGGAAAGATAGGGAGGGGGGGTGAGGTGCCTAGGACTTTGAATGTAAAACAGGGCATTTTGTATTTGCTCTGGAAGGGCATAGGAGTCACTAAAATGAATTGAATGTGGGAAGGAAGGAAGAGAACTTAATCAGATTTTTATTTTAGGAAAATCACCTTAAGGACTGAATGGAAGAGCTCCACCAGTTACAACTGCAATGGTCCAAGTGTGAGGGGCTTGCACCTGGATGATGACAATACCAGAGGAGAAAAGGATGTACTTGCAGAAGATGCTGCAAAAATATTCTCTTCTCCAAGCTAACCATGGTAGTTCTTTCCACTGATTTTCCAATGGCCTTTCCTAGCTGCTTGCCTAAAAAATCTAGTGAAATCATTAGGAATAATTTTTAGGCTAAAGACTTCAAGGCGGTATGAAGGAGATCCAGATTGCAGTCCACCTCTATCACAAACTGGGTGACTAAGGCAAGTCACTTAATCCCCTCAAGCTTCAGCTTCTTCTTCTGTAAAATGGGTGTAATAATTCTCATTCTAGTTACCTCACGTGATTGTGGAGAATTCACTCAGGGAGGGGGGAAAGGGGGAAGTGAATTTGTTCTAAGTAGCATAAAGCTCTCTGATGGTATGAAATGGGAGTCAATAACTCAATGACAACATAGAAAAGACCAACATAGTAATCTCTCTGCACAGAAAAAACAAATGGATAGCAATTTTTCAGTGCTCAGATAATGGTATACAGTTGGATGGGCAGACCCCTGAGCAACCACATCCATCTCAAAGGTAGAATAGACCTCAGAATCAGCTAGCCTAAACCCATGGCCTGATGATAAATTCTCTCTACAATATCTATCAAACAGCTTTTCACCCTTCATTTAAAGACCTTTAGTAAAGGGAACACAGTAAACATTTCTTAAAGTCCCCACTATGTGCTAGGTACTGTGCCAAACTCTATGCTAACCTACTGCTTCCAGAGACAACCCATTCCAATTTTGAAAAACCTTCCTTTTCCTTACATAAAATCAAACTCTGCCTCTTTTTGACTTTTTCCCTTTGCTTCTAGCTTTATTTGCTACAATGAAGACAAAAAAAAAAAAAAGAGTCTAATCTCTTTCACATGACAGAGATCCACATACTTGAAGACAGTTATCATGTTCCCTCCAAGTCTTCTATTGTTCAGATCATACATTCCCAGTTTCCTCAACTGGGCTTCAGAAGCAAGAATCCAGAGGGACCTTAATGTTCTTTTTGCCCTCGTTTTTTCATAAAGCATCTAAAATGAGGATAGGCTCATAGATTTAGAACAGCTCCACAGTACCATAAATACAGTGAATCCTGCCTCAGACAATATGATGTTGGGCAAATCACTGAACCTTAATCAACATCAGTCCCATCTATATGATAGCATCTATTTCACAGAGTTGTGTTGAGGATCAGGTGAAATAATATGGAAAACTCCTTGTAAACCTTAAAGCTCCAGGAAAATTCTTATTATTATTTGGAATTGGAAGAGACCTGATATATGTACACACATATTTACACACATATATCTACACTTCATATATATATTGTTGTTTACATATTTGCTGTTTTTATTGAGTCATATCAATCCTATTCAACTCTCCATCACCTTGTTTGGGGCTTTCTTGGTAAAAATACTGAGATGGTTTCCTTTTGCTTCTTCAGCTCATTTTACAGATGGAGAAACTGAGGCAAACAGTGTGAAGTGACTTGCCCAGGTTCACACAACTAGTAAGTGTCTGAGACAAGATTTGAACTCAGGAGGATGACTCTAGGCTGGGGAGTCTATGCACTGTGACACCACTTAAATGTTCCTTAATGTATGTATACATGTGTGTATACATATATGTATATGTATGTACGCACATATACACACTTCAACATAATTATGCATGTATATATATATATCAACATAATCGGTTTCCTTTATTATATACACATATAAATTAGATATATGCTATATATATTTCCACATTATTAGTTTCCTTTACTATATATAACATTGTACATATAACCTATACAATATGCAATATATGACATTAAATATAATATGTACATACATAGATGTTAGCTACATTAACTATACATTATTATTTCTATATGTATATGTGTGCAAATATAAATATGTGTATATGTGTTTGTATGTATATGTGTGCATGTATATGGCACAGTATGCTGGGCCTGAAGTCAAGAAAACCTGAGTTCAAATGCAGCCCTAGTCACGTACTAGCTGTGTGACTCTGGGTAAGTCATTTTTCCCTGCTTATTTCAGTTTCCTCATATATAAAATGAGCTACAGAAGGAAATGGCAAACCTGTCCAATCTCTGTACAAGAAATCCCCAAATGGGACCACAAAGAGTTTCAGTCACAACTGAGATGGCTGAACAAAAACGGTATTAGATATAAAGTTCCCAAACCGACATAAAGAACCACAGAATGGTGAAAAATCCTTAAAGCCCAGAGAACCTGAGTTCAAATCCAGTCTCTGACATTAACAGGCTTTTGAGGGAACCACTTACCCTCACTCAGCCTCAGTTTCCCCATCTATATCATGAAAGATGGGGCTTGATTAGCTCTGAGATTCCTTTGAGTTACAGGTTTATGATCCTCTGACTTTTTCAAACAAAAAGAGAATTAGGACAAAGAGAAACTGTAGAAGGTTCTCCACAGGGAGACTTCTGATAATGCAGCAGCTCTTCTCCCTTGTTCACCTGATTAATCTTCTCTTCCCCTGGGAGACAGAAACCATGGGAAAAAGTGGCACAAACCTGTGCGAGAAGGTGTCCCAGATCCTTCCCTGTAGGGGAGACCCCACTTACTTGGAGCAGGAAGAGCTCGTTTGCCTTCTTAACCCCTGGAATCTGTTCCGAGACTCACTCTTGGAGACAACTACAGAGTTGCCTTTCACATGGGAGACTGTTACTGAAGTGTGGAGAGATTATAGGCTGGCAGCTCCGGCTTGCACCCCAGGTGGGAAAGGAGTGGGGTGAGAAGGAGGTGGGGGCAGAAAGAAATCAGCACCTCCATTATGCTCATACAAGCCTCCATCCCCATAATGCAGGAACCTAATGCTTCCAGCCAGCCATTTGTGGCTTCCCCAGGAAACCATTGGAAGTGGGCCTGGTGCCCAATGGTTTCTATTCCAGTTAAGTAAATAAATGAAATATGCTAATTAGAACCCTATTAGCTCACAGCAGGTAGTAATCCATGGCATTTTGATTGGAAAGAATTCTGTCATCCAAAAGACTATTCTATAACAGAATATAAATGGAACCCGTTTTTTCCTTCTTCCACACAACATGGCAATAGGCCAGCTTTCCATCATATAGACCTCAGGACCCTGGGTGATTCTAGGGGCCACTGAGACTCTCTAAAATCTACTCTAGGCTCCTCAAAGTTCAGCTTCAGACCTCATTCAGAATTTGGAATAGCAAAATCCAGAAAAATATACTAGCAAGCTTTAAAGGCACAGGTTAGGATGTGGGATGACTTTGGTTGACTTGTTTTTCTCATGGTGAGATCTTCAAGCCAAACTGGTTTGCTTACTTTCCTTCCTACCAATTTATTCCACCTCTTCTCCATGAGACTGCACAGAATATATCCAGTTCTTAGAATGAAGACCATCCTTTACTTCTTAGAATTCATGCTTTCTTTAAAAGCTTGGCTCTTCTAAGAGAGACTTAGCTGGATCCTCCCTCTTACTACTGCCCTCCCACCAAAATTTCTTTACATTGACTTGGTATATATTCAGCTTTTTCTTTTTGGGTAGGTATTATTTCCCTATAAAAGAATAAAAGCTCCTTGAGGGCAGGAACTATTTCATTTTTGTGCCTGAACATAGTATGAACTTGTTAAGTCCTTGGTGAATGAATGATTGATAATGAACAATTACATAAATGAATGAATGAATGAATGTTGTCTCCTACTTTCATCAGTCTTGTTCTTCTAAAGACCTGTCTCAGGATGTTTTCTTTTTAATTTAGATTCATCAACACCTAATCCCAGAATGGTCTACCCAGAACACCATTGTACTGATGTGGTCATGGTTGGGATTCCCTAGAGAAAATTTCAATTAAAGATTTCCTCTTCATGTTGATATTGTTTCAGCTAGAAGAAAATGCAATGAAGAGTCTGTTTCCCCTTTGTTATTTAAACTAGATTTAGAATTTAGCAGAGAGAAGGCATCAGAGGGAATATGGACATGGAAAATGCAGCATACTTATTAATCTTGTCTTTGTAAACATCCACTTTCAAAGAACTTTGGGAGTTTAAGAAGATTAGACATTTTGACACATTTGTCAGGTGGCCACTGAATATGTCCAAGAATCTCCATTGTGGTTTGGAGTGACACAGGGAAACTTAGCTGTCTTACTGATAGCCCGACAATCATGTGTTGGCCACTCTTCTCTATATTTACACGAAAAGTTAATGAATTACCTGGGGATTTCCTGGAAAGATAATCAATGAAAACAAAATCTAGATCAGAAGTTGTTAAACTTATTTGAGTCAAGGAATCCTTTGGCAATCTGAAGAAACCCTGATTTCTCAGAATAAAATGTTTTAAATTCATAACTGAAGGACATGCTAAATTTCAGTTAGAGGTCAGTGAAAATACACATACATTTGTTTATATGTATATACACATATATAGACACATACTTTCATGTGTTAATTATACATACATATATATACATATATGTGTATATATATATATATATATGGAGAGAGAGAAGGAAGAGGAAAGAAAAATGGAAAGACAGAGACAGAGACAGAGTCCAGCTTTCCAAGAAGTATATCTGAAGATTCTATGTGATTGTAGGTCACTGAACTTCTTGATGCAATTCTAAATACTGAATGAGTTATAGTTCTAGACTTCGAGGGAGCTTGAAAAGCTTTCAGGGAAGTTCCTACACATATACAATATATACATATATATACACATACATATAGATATACATATATTCATGCATATATTTACAAACTTCTAACTGAAATATAGCCCTTCATTTAATTATGAATTTTAACATTCTTAGAAGTGGTCAGAAAGAACCATATATATTTGTGTACATATGTATGTATGTATATATTATTATTATATTGTATATGTATGTATTTTCCATTTAAGTCCATAGACCTCCTAAAATTTCTCCATTAGATTGTGATCTTGAAGGCAGGAATTGTCTTTTGCCTTCTTCTGAAAGGAGTGCCTCCTTAGTGCTTAGCATAGTGTCTAGCATATATTACACCTTAATATATTTTAAATTATATATATATAATTATAAGTTATATGTACTTAATATTATTTATTGACTGGCTATCCATTGAAGCCAGATTAATATCCACTGAATTAGAATTTTAGCCATCTAAATATTATGGTGGTTCCTTGTGGATTCACTTCCGCAGAGCCAGAGGGCCTGGATTCAAATCTTTCATTTGGTAGTTAATGCTTAGCCTTTGGAAAGTTATTTAACTAAACCCACTTTACCCTTCCATCCCATTCAGTAATATGAAGGAATTGGACCAATTGGAGGTGCTGCTGTTAGTGAAATTCCAGTCAAGTAGCTATTATACAATTGAGTAAGCCTAAAATAATGCCAAGGGAAGACAGCAGCACTTTTTGTATTCAAGCAAGAAGCATGCTTTTCAGCTCTCATATTAGAGCTAATTTAATTTTCCTCTCCCAAAATGAATTCTGGTCTTAACTTGAAAACATGTCATGGATGCAGCATGGTCTGTGAATAATTTCTCTTTTTCTCACAGTACATTTTTTTCTTTACTTCTCTTTTTGTGTGTCTACATAAGGTACCAATCTGGATTATGTATCAATTCCCACTAAATGCTGATTTCCAGCTGTTGTATCAACAGCACTTTTGAACTTATAGAGTTTCAATTTTAAATGAAGTCTTCAAGAAAACATACAAAAAATAATAAAGACTCACAGTAAGTTATTAAAAGTTCTATACATTTTCACAAATTCAATCTAGCCTTCTCTCTCCTATTCAATTCTGGGCTCAGTCTATTGTCCATCTGCAATGTCTAAGATATATATACTAATATACTTGTTCAATGGGCTGTCTGTTCAACTATCTCTCACAGTTTAGACAAGAGGCATTCTTCCTTCATTAGGTTTCTCCTATGTGGACAGTTAGGCTGAGCTCTTTTAAATGATTATGGATCTTATTAAGATCTTAATTAAGATTAAGACATCTTCCCACCTGATCTGCTATTTCAATCTCCCCCCACCTTCCTTCTACCTCCAGAGAAGTCTATGCTGCTTTCTATATCTGCCTAAAATCAGGAGCCCTTAAAGAGAAAGGTAGGGATAGCTATGTGGCTCAGTAGGCAGAGTACTGGACCTGAGATCAGGAAAACTCATCTTCAAGAATTAAAATCTGGCCTCAGACATTTACTAATTGTGGGACCCCGGGCAAGCCACTTAACCCTGTTTGCCTCAGTTTCCCCACCTGTAAAATGAGCTGGAGAAGGAAATAACAAACTACTCCAGTATCTCTGCCAAGAAAACCCCACAAGGTAGGTCATGTAGCATATGACAAAATTGAAAAAAAAATGACTGAACAATAACCAAGAGAAAGACTATTTGTCCAATCTAATCCATTCTAATAAACATTTATAAAGTTCTGGGAAATTCTCATAATGGCCAGAAGAAGAAATACAAGGATGCTCACAAGGTCTCTCCAAAGAACTCTGGAATTGTGTGATATGAGAGACACACACAGGACTAGCCTAACATGACATGTCCTCATCAGACAAGGATTTATGAGCAAAACAGAATTGAAATAGCTCAAAAAACCCCCACGAGATGTGCCAATTTAGAGAATCTTCCTCAAATGCTTACATGGACTATTGTGCCCAACCCAAGGCAGAGTCTTCCAAGTTCATAGTGGTCCCAATAAGCCACAGTCAGATGTATTGTAACTTGATTCTAACAAAGTAATGTCATTTTGGTTCTCTTTGAGAATGAAGGACCCTGACTGTTTTATTCTAGAAGCAATAAGGGAGTCATGGAAGTTTCTCAAATGAATATACAGATGAATGAAGAAAAAAATTTTTTAAAATATTCATTAAGTGTTTTCTTTGTGCCAGATAGGGTATTATCCACTGGAATGCAAATGAAAAATCCAAACAGTCTTTGTCTCCATGAAGCATACATTCTAATGAGGGAGACTCAGGAAGAAAAGAAAGATATTGGATATTTCAGTGGGCAGAAGAACAGCAAAAGTGAGTCCATACAAAGGTGTTGATGTCTGTACCCAAAGCATGATGGTTGAGATGAAAGGGTGGGAGGTAAATATGGTACTGAAACAATGCTAAGGAAAATGGCAAAAGGTCAAGGTGGATAGCTTGAGGGGATGTGAAATACAGACTGATCTGGAGACAAGTTATGTAGAGTGAACTATATGAGTTCATATTTATTTACTCATTTTTAAAAAGAAAGCTGTCCAGCAGCATAATCCAGAGCTAGCTCTAAAGGTAATGTCAATAAAGTAATAACAAGAAGCATTTGTTAAGCACCTACTAGGTGTCTGCCACTGTCCCAAACACAAAAAAAAAATGATAAAAGGGGAAAAATAGGAATTCCTGCATTGGAGCTTATTTTTCTCATTTGTGGGTTAGGATTAAAAGTAACACCTACTTTACAGAGTAATTGTAAGGATAAAATGAGATTATGTCTATAAAAGCTCAGTAAACCTTGTTCATTTCTATAAATGTCAGCTATTATTATTATCAGCAAAATGAAATGAGTATCATGAGAAGCCCTTCCCTGTGACAAGAGACAAAATGCCCTAATAGGTGAGGCAGTGTGGTATAGTGGGGAAACCTACAGCTCTGGGGTTCAGATCTTGACTTTGCCACTTACTCCCTTTTGAACAAGTTTTCTCAACAGTAAAATGAGATGATTGGAGTAGGTAGCCTCTAGGCTGTAGATTTAGGATATCCATAAATAAGGAACCATCCTACAGATTTCTAAATAGCTTAGCTTTCACACAGTATCAATCCATTGCTTTGTCTCTGTCTCAAAAACATGGTTTTATGTCACCTAAGGAAAAATCATGCAGTTAAGGGAACACACTCTCAATGTTTTTGTACATTTTAAGGGAAGGAAGAAAGGGAGGAATTTCCTTGAACTCTACACATTCCAAGTATCCATCTTGCCTTTCAGCTTGGCTTTCCAAAGGGAAAATCCATAATCTGGCACGGAGACCAAAATGGCAGAACAGGAGTTCTGCTTGAGGCCTGCTTGAGGCCGCTAGAGATGGCAATTACCCCTGTGCACCCCTACCCAGGGATTTCAGGCAAAGCAGCTGCCTACTTGCTACCAGATAATTCTACCTGCTAATTACTTGGAAAGATGCAGGTAGTAAACAACTGACCTGAATGTTTTCCTGAGTTTGGGGACCTATAAAAGAAAAAGGAAAGGAAGGGGGGAAAAACCCTTTAAAAGGCCACATAATGATGTTGACAGAAAGTCAGGAGCTGTTGAAAACCTATCAAAATATTCTTGCAGCATAATGAAGCATTTTGGGCAGCCCCACTCTCCCCAGACAGTCCCATTTGCCAGCAGCTGCAACAATAAGGAAAACTTTATTAGCGGCGTGGCATTTTTTTTTAAATGCAGACTATAAAAACACCCACTGAGCTTCTGGCAGCCTCTGCCAAGTGGCAAATATAGAGTGAATTGCAGATAAGAGAAGATTTTGGATTCAAGCCCTAAAAGAATGCGTGGAAGACGTGTGGATGAGAGAAGGAGAAAGGCAGATGAGGAAAGAGCTGGAAATGATAACAGAAGACAGATGAGGGAAGCCCACCTGGACAGACCAGTGACACCGGCCATAGCTTCATTATTCTTATCATTTCTGTTTCTTTTCAATCATCCCAATGGGACGACTGGCTTCATCATAGTCTGTTGGCTCTGTTCTCAAAAAAGTGACTTTTCTTGGAGGAATGATGATGACAAATGACATTTAAACAGAGCCAGACATAGGGAACTCCCAATAAGTAAACTGTATGTCAGCACTCTATCATAGACAGCTACTTAGAAGTTCAGTAAATTGACTAATGTCATGCAGACTGTATACGTGAGATATGGAACTTGAACTCGTTTCCTTGATTGCCAGACCAACTCTCTCTCCATTTTGCCAAAAAGTGCTTTAAAAATTGGCAGAATGTATCGTCAGCTCTTTTGAGCCTCACAAAACTTTGTGAATTAGGCTACTAAATGAGAACACTTACATAAAGCACTTTGCAAAATTTAAAGTGAAATATAAATCCTAGCTATTGTTATTTTATTTGTGTTATACTTTCATTACTAAAATATAATTGTTTCCATTTTACAAATGAGGAAACTGAGGCTCAAAGAGTTTAAGTGATCACATAGATAAGTATCAGTCAAGATGTCATCCTGACTCCCAAGAATAACTCTCTATTTGTTCCACCATGAATACACAGTTATTACAGAGCAAATTTAATTATACATGTTTAAAGCTGGGGGTCTGAGAGGTCATTCAACTTAACTTTCAAACATTATTATATATGATTTCTCTCTAAGCACTTTTATTGTGGTTCAGTCATTTCAATCCCCCTCCTTCTCTCTGTGATCCCATTTGGGTTTTCTTGGCAAAGATAATAGAGTAGTCTGCCATTTCCTTCTCCAGCTCATTTAACAGATGAGGAAACTGAGGCAAATTAAGTGACTTGTCCAAAGTCACATGGCTAGTACCTGTCTGAAGCCAGATTTAAACTGAGGAAGATGAGTTTTCCTGATTCCAGGTCCATTGCTTTATCTACTTCCCCTGGGAGAAATGAATATTTCAGTTCAAGCATTATCTTCTAAACTTACTAGCTGCATATTCTTGGTCAATTGACTTAATGCTCAGTTTACTTATTTGCAAAGTGAGTGGGTTCCAAGATCTTTTCCAGTTTTCTGTTCCATTCAACCCTGACGAAATCAGCTCTGCCCCTGGTTCTGGATAAAATGTTTCTAAATCTTCCCTAAATCCTAGTAATTTCCAGCACCAGAGGGCTCCTTTCCAAACACCACTATGCCCCTATTCTGTATTTTGCTTACTATTCCCCCAATTAGAATGTCACCTTCTTGAGGGCAAGAACTGTCTTTGCTTATATTTACATTTGCATCCTTGGGATTTAGCACTGTGTTTGCAAACTCACAATCTTAATAAGCATGTTTTCATTCATAAGGTAATGTTTTCAAATAAATATGGATGGATTTTTAAAAAGTAAATGAATATAGATAGTTATTAAGATTCTCCCTCTTGTTTCCTTATTTATACTATTACTATGCACAGTGATAATGAATGCAAAGATCAACTTCAGCCTTCACACCCAAATACATGAAGGATCTGTGAAAGTTTTGATTGCTTAAGGAATTCTCTCCATCAACCAAAATTAATGACTCAGATAAATCCTAAAGAACGACCAGTGACTGGGATCACAGAATTATACATTTGGAACTGCAAGAGATCTGAGAGGGCAACAAGTCCCCCATAGTCCAGGTAAAGAAATTGAGTCAGACAGTGTTAAGTGATTTACCTAGAGTCACATAGTTAGTAAGTGTCTGAAGTCATATTCACACTCAGAACTTCCTGACTCCCAGCCCAGTACTCTATCCAATAAATGTTTATTGACTAACTGATTGCTACTACAATGGATCCCTTTGGAAAAACCTGCTTGTCACTAAAAGGAAGCCAATTCTGAATAAATAGAAAACAATAATGATCCCAGAGAGCAGATAACAATATTTTCCCCTCTTGTTGGCAAGAGATGAGGTATTCCAGGGGTAGAGTGTTATAGACATTATGAGAAGTGGTCACTGCATTAAGTGCCTTTTCGAAATTGTCCTTGTTGTAAAGAGGATTTGATTTGGAAGACTTCAAATTTGCATTTTTTAAAAATCAGATCAATGATTTCATAGATGAGAAAAGTCCTTTGTGAATGTTTTGGAGAGTTGCCTAGGCTGTGGAAAAGGTAAGTTCCCTTGCTTTGGGTCACAAAGTCAGATGTGTAGGGCTTAAATCCTGACTTTAAGACTCTTGAGGAGAAGTATTTCAGGAATAATCAATATATAAAAACAAAATCACTGTTAAAACTTTTTTTTTAGTTTTAAATAGCTGCTGAAAATGGAAAGTCTTGAAAATATACTGGAAATATAAAAGGGCCAGTCAGGCAACTATCTCAGTGTAATTCTCCAGGGGGGAAGAGGAGTTTACTTGCTTCATATAAACCTTTTGCTTCTGAGAAAAGAAGGAGGAGGGCTCTCCACAGGCCTGAGAAGAGGCTGAGATTCTCACTCAGCAGGCCATAGCCCTTCCAGCAGGAAGGAGCCAAAGCTGTCCCTACTGGTGTGAGAGGGCAAGTCCTCCTTAATGAAATACCAGCTCTCAAGGTACCACCTCTCTCTATTACTCAGCCAGCACAGTTAGAGTTCATCTTAGGATCACATGACCCTGAGTTATTTTAAGACAGTATTAATGTTTTACGACTCATTTCCTAGTTTCCTGCTATTAATAAAAAGGAAAGAAGAGGGAGAAAAAGGGAAAACAAAAAAGGAAGGAAGGAAGAAAAGGGAAGGAAGGAAGGAAGGAAGGAAGGAAGGAAGGAAGGAAGGAAGGAAGGAAGGAAAACAGAGAGAAAGAAAGAGAAAAAGAAAGAATGAGAGAGAAAAGGAGAGAAGAAAGGAAAGAAGGAAGGGAGAAAGACAAGGAAGGAAGGAGCAGAAAGGAAGCATAAAAGAGAGAGGAGTGAAGAAAGGAGAAGAAAGAAGATTCTCTAGCACAGACTTCTCAGCCTCTGCATATTGCTGACACTAAATATGAGGGGGCCTATTTGGGTGTTTCAACACATTGTCTAAAGCCCTCCAACTTTTCACCGGGAATAGTCCACATCTCAGGAGTAGCCTTTATGCTCTGAGAGTACTGATTAGCCCTGATTGTCTCTGCTGAAGATTCATGGTTGATAATCCCCTACCTTACCCCTTACTCCAGTTATTTTTTTCACCTTTCACTTCTGTACCAAAACCAATTGTGAGCTGCAGTCACAAATAGCATGAGGGAAAATAGGGGCTTTATCGTAGGGTTGCAAAATGGGAAGTAAATGGGATTTCTTCCACACACCTCACCTCAGGGTTCTCCAATGTTCAGAATTTCTGGCCTTTGAAATTTACCCCATGTCCTTTCATCCTCCTTAGATTCTCCTTTCCTGATGTAACTGGACCTGTTTCCAAATTTCCTTTTCACCTTCTCCCTGATCAGATTTTCCCTCAGTGAAATAATCCCTTGTTAAGACTTTTTAGACTCAGATAACGGAGCATCTGTACCCAATTCTCAAATTCTCTTTGCTCTCCATCCTGCCTATTCTAGTTCATGAGATGCCCTGTGAACTTTTCTTTTTCTAACTGATAAAACCCTGCATAATCTTCCTTACATCTGAGAGCTACTGCCTAATCAGAGGAAGAAGTATCAGGAAGAAACTTCTCCAAAGTAAGAGCTCAATGCAGCTCTTACTAGGTTGAAGATCAACTGTCTACATTCTACATCATTTTTCCTCTCAATAAGAGGAAAGCCTATAAAAATGTCTGGACAAAAATAAATAAATAACTGGTCAGTTCTAAAATTCACATTTCTCCTAAGGACAATAGATTAGGGGGAGAAAGTGAGAGAACAATGAGTTTATGGTGAAGAAAGCAGGGAGAGAGTTTACCTCTAAAAGGAAATATTGGGCTCTTAATCCCTAGCAGTCAGATTCTTTGAATAACTTCCTGACAAATAATCCACATAGATCCATCTGTAGCTAAAAACATCTCTTACACCTTTTCCAGAAAATCATGAGAGGCTTAGCGTGAGACAAATGGAATTAGCAAGGTAAACATTAGCATATCCTGATAGAAAATGGCCTGAGGAAATCAGCTGTCCAAATAACTGATGGTATATTGTCTTCAGGGAAAGTGGTCAGACATGGACCAATTCTCCCATTGAGGGCTGGACTCACTGAAAGAATTGGAGGAGGTGCTAAGGATCACACCCCACTCAAGTTTCAGCTCAATTCCAAATTTTGCAAACTCACAAGATTGTCTTAAATCCTGGACACATTCACCTCAAGACAGATATTCATTTTCCTAATATCAGGACAGGGCAAACATACAAAAGGCAGCCCAAACACAGGTTTAGTCTTGCTGAGACTGAAAATGTGCATTCCATGCCATAGGCTCGTGGAACTGCACAGCAATTAGGGCAACCTGCTCCTTCTCCCATCTCTTCTCCAGAAGCAGCTTAAAATAGACCTGACACAATTTGCAGCCAGAAAGGAAGGGAGATGCTGAGGAGACAGTCACTCCCTTTTATAGACCTACTGAGTCAACAACTCTTCAAATCCCACCTTCAGTAAAGGAACTTTTCATCATCTCAATGCTCAGGTCCTTTAAGTCACTTATAGCCAGACAGAGGTCCCAAGGCAATGCTGAACTTGTTCCATGGGACACCCCTGTAGGCCAATTGACCTTATACAATCTTCCTTGATCCTCAAGACAATCCTGTGATATGCTACCAGTAGTATTCTCATCTCCATTTTGGAAATGAAGAAACAGAGAATTTAAGAAAATAGCCCACTTCACAAAAGTACTGAACTATGGAGGTGACAATAGAACAAAGGCCTTCTTCTTTCCATTGTGCTCATTCTTTAGAAAATGGTTGAAGAGAAATGAAGCTAGATAAATTATATATATATATATGAAAATATATATTAGATAGATAGATAGACATATAGATAGATGGATAGATAGATAGATAGATAGATAGATAGATAGATAGATAGATAGATAG
>JAJPUD010003195.1:78094-91437 GCA_023553655.1 Myrmecobius fasciatus
GATAGATAGATAGATAGATAGATAGATAGATAGATAGATAGATAGATGGATAGATGGATGAATGGATGGATAGATGAACAGATAGTTGAATGGATGGATGGATGGATAGATAGATGGACAGACAGACAGATGGATGTATGGATGGAGAATTAGAGAGACAAAGAGGCATATAAATAGATAGATGAACATATATATATATATATATATTATATATATATATATATATAATATGTTAGCAAGATAAAAGGGTCTGAATTCAAGGAGCTAAGATTCCCAATGTTCAGTCTGGCTCTCTGACTTCCCAACAAGTCATAATTGACTGTTTGGGGGGAACTAAAAAGGGATGTGCAGAGGACCAACAAAAAACACATAAGAAGAGACTTAGCTGCAACAGATTAACCTTTAAATAAATTAAACATGAAACAAACCAAAGCACATGATGGGTCCTTTTTGGTTCCCAGTGATGTTGACTAAATGTATACATAAGAAAGATGATCCTCAGAGAAATGCAAATTAAGACAACCCTGAGGTACCACTACACACCTGTCAGATTGGCTAAAATGACAGGAAAAGTTAATGATGAATGTTGGAGGGGATGTGGGAAGGCTGGGACACTAGTACTTTGTTGGTGGGACTGTGAATGGATCCAACCATTCTGGAAAGCAATTTGGAGCTATGCTCAAAAAGTTATCAAACTGTGCATACCCTTTGACCCAGCAGTGTTTCTACTGGGCCTATATCCCAAAGAAATCATAAAGGAGGGAAAGGGCCCCACATGTGCAAGAATGTTTGTGGCAGCCCTTTTTGTAGTGGCTAGAAACTGGAAACTGAAGGGATGCCCATCAATTGGAGAATGGCTGAATAAATTATGGTATATGAATGTTATGGAATATTATTGCTCTGTAAGAAATGACCAGCAAGACAATTTCCGAGAGGCCTGGAGAGACTTGATGAACTGATGCTGAGTGAAATGAGCAGAACCAGGAGATCATTATACACGGCAACAACAATACTATATGAGGATCAGTTCTAATGGGCATGACTCTCTTCAACAATGAAATGTTTCAAACCACCTCCAATTGTTCACTGAAGAAAGCCATATACACCCAGAGAGAGGGATGTGAAATGTAGACCACAACATAACATTCTCATACTCTTGACTGATGTTTGCTTACATTGTGTTTCCTTTATCTGATATGTCTTTCGTGTAGATACGATTTTTTCTTGCACAGCAATGATAAGTTTGGAAATATGTATATACATATATTCGATTTGCCAAGTATTTTAACATAATTAACATGTAGTGGATATCTTACCATCTAGGGGAGGGGTGGGGAGCTGGGGGAAAAATTTGTAACAGAAAGCTATGTAAGGGTTAATGTTGAAGAATTACCCATACATGTTTTGCAAATAAAATAAAATTGAAAAAAAAAGAAAAGAAAGATGATCCTGACAGTTTGATGAAGGATACAGGAGCACTGAACCTGTTCTGTCCAAGATTACTCCTCACCTGTAGGACTGTTTACGTTCCTATATAGGAAGATACTTGTAATTCATAAAAACTTTATTATTATTAGGGGAGTTTAAAAATATAGACAGAGTGAGTTGAATATGAAGTCACAAGTTGAATATGAAAAAATATCTAGAAAACTAAAATTTGGCGGTGAGAAAGAGAACTGCACAGGGTGAAAGGGAAAGGGAAGGGTAAAATGGGATAAATTATCTCAAATAAAAAAGGCAAGAAAAAGTTTTTACAGTGGTGGAGAAGATGGAGGAGGTGGGAAGGAACATGAATAAAGCTTGCTCTCATTAGAATTAACTCAAAGAGGAAATAACATGTTGGTACAGAAATTGGCCTTACCCAACAGAAAATTATGCAGGAAAGAGATGAAAGAGGGGGGAAGAGTGATAAAAGAAAGAGTAAACTGGGGAGGGGTAGTCAGAAGCAAAACAATTTTGAGCAGGGACAGAGTGAAAGGAGAAAGAAAATAGAATAAACAGGGAAATGAGAAATAGAATGTGGGGAAATACATCTGGCAATAGTAATGGTGAAAAAATTTTTAAACAGGTTTCTCTAATAAAGATCTTATTTTTCAAGTAGTAGAGAAATGGGTCAAATTTATAAAAATAAGAGTCATTACCCAAATGAGAAGTAATCAAAAGATATGAACAGTTTTCAGATGAAGTAGCCAAAGTTATTTATGGCCATATGAAAAAAAATGCTCTAGCTCACTATTGATTGGAGAAACATATTAAAACAATTCTGATTTAATTCTGAATATTAAAACTAAAGCATTCTTGTTATACTAATAGGACTGAAAAGGAAAATAACAAATGTTAGAGATGTGCAAACAAATGAGACACTAATGCACTGTTGGTGGAATTGTGAACTGGTTCAATATTATTTAGAGCAATTTGACACTATGCCCAAAGGACTAGAAAACCATGTATACCTTTGACCAACCAATACCACTACTAGGTCTATATTCAAAAAGAGATTAAGAAAAACAAAAAGGAAAAAACATATATAGGTCTGTATTCAAAAAGAGATTAAGAAAAACAAAAAGGAAAAAAAAATATTTATAGCAACTCTTTTCTGGCGGCAAAGAATTAGAAATTGAGGGGATGCCTATCAATTGGGTAGTGGCTGAACAAACTCTGCTAAGTGATTATGATGGAATATTATTATACTACAAGAAACGATGAGCAGGATGCTCTCAGCAAAACCTGGAAAGACTTACATGAGCTAAGGCAAAGTGAAATATACTGTCTACAAACTAACAGCAAAATATTTTAAGATGATCAGCTATGAATGACTTAGCTATTCTCAGCAATATAATGATCCAAGACAACTTGGAAGGACATATGAGGAAGAAGTGATGATATCTGAATACAGATTGAAGCATATTTTTTAACTTTATTTTTCTTGAGGGGTTTTTTTTTGGTCTATGTTTTCTTTCACAACATGACTAATGTGGAAATAAGTTTTGCATAATACACATGTTTAACTTATATCAAATTGCTTGACTTCTCAATGAGGGAGGTGGGAGGGAGGAAGGGAAAGGATTTGGAACTCAGAATGTTAAAAACTGTTTTACATGTATTGGGGAAAAATGAAATAATAAGCAAAAATAAAATAAAGCATCAGGGAAAAGATGGCATGTAAATAGTAGACTAGAAGTATGGAGGGAGGGTGACGAGCTATGATCAGGTCCTTCTATAACCCCTTCCCCAACTGAGACTTAATTATTGTACCTAGATCTAGAAGGTACCCCAAAGGCAGTGGTCATAGTAATAATTTATTTAGGTAAGCGCAGGAAAACAATGCTGGACTTTGGGATACCTTTCCAGAAAAATCAAGGTTAAAAAAAGAGAAGGAAGACATGATAGACCAGATACAGAGGATCAGATTTATTAATTGCCCCTGATACCTCATCTAACTCAGCATTCAGCCTTTGAGACTATAAGCAATCCTAGGGAGGAGGGTCATGACTTCTCTGACTTGATGAAGCCCCCACCTCGGACCTGATAGGTTTGGGAGATGAGACTCACTGTGGGGGCCAGAGATAGGCAAAGGGAGGTCATCCACTAGCTACAACACCTCTTGGGTCCAATTTTCCATCAGATATCCTTGATTTCTGTATCCTTTGTTGACTCTCAATAAAGGTAAAATTAGCTCTCTTGTCTCTGAGAGTATTCATACTTAGCTAAATCTAAAACCGGAGGCCTCAGAGGGCTAATTCATAGAGTAATAGGAAATCCAACTGGAAATGTCATAGGGGAGTCATTTGGTTGGAGGCCTTTAAATACCTGTATGAGGAGACTGTTATTTATCCTAGAGGCAATAATTATACATCCTTAGGATGTTTACCTGTTAGCATTTAGGGTATTAGCCTTTCTGGAAACATTAGCATTAATGGAAAGGATTCTCCAAGAACAAAATTCTTTAAGAGCCAAAGAAATGCATCTCAAATAGCACAAATGGTAGGATGGTTTTCTATGGGAATTAGATTTTTGCCTGGCTCAAATCTTACTAATAAGGTAGATCATAGATCACTGGACTGCAGATTTAGAAGCAGAGGGAACAAAAGAGATCATTAGTCCTAGCTCCCTATTTTATACATGAAGGAATCAGGACTGAGTGAGATCAAAAGACTTTGGGGTTGCACAATTACAAAGCATCTGAAACAGGATTCGATTAAATGAATGCTAAAACAGGAAAAAAGGAACCTTTTTTGCTATGTTTTGCTATGTTTGCTATATTATGCTAGGTTTTGCTATTTCCCAGAAGTTATTAACTTCTGGGAAATGTTCATAGAACAGTTGTATCTTATCAATGTCTACTACCTTCTCAATTAAAAATGCCTTTTCTTTTCCTTAAACACACATTACCTTTAAGTCAAGCCACTAGAATTTGCTGAATGGGAAGTAAAGTAATCAGACTGGAATTTTAGAAAGATCTACTTGATAAGTGAATAGGGATAAACTAGAGTTAAGGAGTCACTTTAAGTAGGGAGATGAATCAAAGGCTATTGCAGAAGCCCAGGAGTAAGATGAGGGCCTTCACGAGGGTGTTAAAATATCAGGAGAGGGGCAGCTAGGTGGCGCAGTGGATAGAGCACCAGCCCTGAAGTCAGGAGGACCTGAGTTCAAATCTGGTCTCAGTGAGTATCTTAACACTTGCTAGCTGTGTGACCCTGGGCAAGTCACTTAACCCCAATTGCCTCAGCAAAAAAAAAGCAAATACATACATACATGTGTGTGTGTGTGTGTGTGTGTGTGTGTGTGTGTGAGGAGAAAAGGAGGCATAAAGGAGATGTTGCACAAGTAGAATTAGCAAGTCTTGGCAAAAGATTGTCCATGGCCATGAGTGTGAGTTAAGGATGAAACTTAAGCTGGCATCCTGGGCAAATGGGAGGTAGGATTTGATGAGAAAGATAATAACTGGTTTTGCACATGTTGAATTTAAGATGTTTAAAGACATGTAGGTCTGAAGTATGGAAGTATGAAGAATGGAAGTCAAGAAAGAGGTTAGAATTAGATAAATCAATCTGAAAATAATCTGCATAGAGATAATTGAATCCACGGGAGATAGATATCACATAATCAATGATTTATTCAAAGACTTTAATAATCTGGATCCCTCCTACATTTCTAGTTTTCTTATACCTTATTCTTGCCACCACCCCCATATACTCTGTAATCAAGTAATACTAGATTCCTTAAAAATAACACTCCATCCCCAGATTTGGGATATTTTCTCTGGCTATCCCCCATTCCTAGGATGCTCTCCCTTTTCATCTCTGCGTTCAGCTTTCCCTAGATTCCTTCAAGTCCCTTCTGTAAAAAGCCTTTACTCTACTGATTATCTTCAATTTGCCATATATGTGTGTGTGTGTATGTGTGTGTGTGTTTGTGTATGTTCATATAAATATATATGGATCGAGACCAAGAGATAGAGACAGAAATAGAGGGAGAGAGAAACAGAGACAGAGACAGATTGAGACAGAGAGAGATAGTTTTGTACATAGTTGTTTTCATGCTGTCTCCCCAATTAGACTGTGAACTCCTTGAAAGCAGGAGTTGTATCTTTTTTCATTGTATCTTCAGCAATTAGCAGGGTGTCTAGCACATGGTGAGCACTTCATATATTCTATTGCCTGGGATCAACTGACTAAAAAAATAAGCAGGTATCACTGAGAATCAGTGTGATTCCATCAATACCAGATCCTATAGGAGTAGTCCTTTTTTTTTTCTTTTTCTTACAGGGTTTCTAGACTGGTAGATCAGAGGAATATAACAAACACAACACACCTAAACTTCAGCAATGCATTTCACCATGTTTTTCATCTTAACCTTATGGATGTGATCAAGTCATAGGCTGGATGGTGGTACAGATAGGTAAATTTAGAAGTTTTGAATGAATGAAAGAAGAAAGTAATTAATAGATTTCAGACAACCTCAAGAGATTTCTCTTGTGGAATTGCCCCTGGGAAGGTTTTTCTGAATATCTAACTGAAACCTTCCCCCTCTAACTTCCACCCATTAGTCTGTATTCAGTCCTCTGGGACCAGGCCAAAGAAATGTAATCCTTCTTCCATCTGACAATCCTTAAAATGCTCAATACTTATCATGTCTCCTTCAGGATATAAACATCCGTGTTTTTTCATCTAATCCTGGGCTGGACTGAACTTTAATTCCCTTGCCCTCCTGGAATTTTTCTCTCTATAAAAGCTCCTGCTTGTCTTTCTTGAGGGACATTTTCATTCTTTTCTCTCCTTTTGTATTCATTTGTGTTTATCATGATAGCATTTTCTCTAAATTCCCTGCTTGCTACCAGGTTTAAAGATATCTAATCCAATAAAAATAATCTGTCAAATTCTTACTATAGGCCAATCAAAGGGATAAATGGTGTCTGCCCTCAAGAGTCTTGTATTCTTCTGTGGCAGATATAACATATAAACAGATAAGTATATACAAAATAATATATAAAGAGGGGAGGAGAAAAAAAACAAGATTTATTGCAGTGAGGCAGCTGGAAAGAACTCTGGGCTTGAGTTCAAATCTAGTTTTAGATACTTAAAGGAGTGATCCTAGACAAAGTCATTTAATCACTGTCTACCTCAGTTTCCTCACCCATAAAATAGGAATAATAATAGCACCTTCCTCCAAGGGTTATTGTGAGGACAAAATGAGATCACATTTGTAAGGCACTTTGTAAACCTTAAAATGCTAGTTAAATGCTAGTCATGTTGATAATTATGATTATAAAGGAGGAGGAGGAGGAGGAAGAAGAAGAGGAGGAGGAAAAGGAGAGGAGGAAGAAGAGAAGGAGGAGGAGAAAAGGAGAAGGAGGAGAAAAAAGAGAAAGAAGGAGGAGGAGGAGAAAGAAGAAGGAGGAGGAGGAGGAAAAAGGAGGAGGAGGAAAAGGAGAAAGAGGACAAACAAAAGGAGGAGGAGGACAAGGAAAAGGAAAGGGCAAGGAGAAGGAGGAGGAGGAGAAGAAAAAGAAGAAGAAAAAAAAGAAGAAACAGCAGGAAGAAGAAGAAGAAGAAGAAGAAGCAGGAAGAAGAAGAAGCAGGAAGAAGAAGAAGAAGAAGAAGGAAGAAGAAGAAGAAGCAGGAAGAAGAAGAAGAAAAAGAAGAAGCAGGAAGAAGAAAAAGAAGAAGAAGAAGAAGAAATTTCTTCCTATATGAGTTGGTCCCTGAGATAATACCTAAAAGAAACTAGGGATTCTAGGAAGCAGGCAACAAGGGGAGTGTTTTACTAGTGGAGGAGGGGCAGTTTGCACAAGGTAATAAAAGCAGGAGATTAACTACCAAGTTCCTGGAAGAGCAAGCTGGCTAGATGGTCTGGAACACAGGGTTCACAAAATGAAGTAATATACAATAAACCTGAAAGGGGAAACTGGGACCAGATGGAGATGGATTTTCAATGTCAAGCTTGGCATTTTATCCTAGAAGCAACTGGAAGATACTGCAGTTTCTTGAGTAGGGAACTGAGGTGGTTAGATATATGCTTTAGGAAGATGATTTCAACAACTGTGTGGAGAGGTGAATTAAAGAAGATGCAGACTAGGGAGAAACTTAAAAACATAATTCCAATTACAATAGATTGATTAAACCAGCTCACAAACAAAATGGCAGAGCGCTATGCTGTTGGTAGAATTCTAGGTATCCATTTTCACATCTGAGTGCTGCCATGCATTTGCTGTCTGATGTCAGACTGTTCTTTTGCCTCTCTATGACAGTTTTCTTACTATGTAATGTAAATTGAAACCTGAATTCTAGAACCTAGAAATAGATCTTGGACCTTTGTACAGTGCTCTTATATATATACTGTGTGAATTCACATCTGAGCAATGTCTTAATCCATCAGGACTTTGTAAGTGACTGACACTGACTCATAAAACTTTAAGGCAGGAAGGATTTTAGAACTCCTGTAGTCTATCTCTACCATCCCTCATTTTCCAGAGGAGAAAATATCATTATATTAAGATGTATTTCTCCCAAAGAAGCACTGTCTGCCACCAAATGCAGTTGTGGGTGTGTCTGTGTAAGTGGTACTGCAGCCTGCCCACAAATAAGTGAGAAAAGGGATTCATTAGAAAGTCACTTGGTACAGTGGAAACATTGCTGGATTTGGAGTCCAGTTCAAATCTTGACTCTATCGTCATTAATCATTATCAGTCACCTCAGGCAAATCATATAACCTGGGACCTCAGTTTCCCCAACTGTTTGGTGTTTGGTGTTTGGTAGTGTTTGGACAAGATGGCCCCTAAGATTAGTTATGACTCCACAGTCATGATTTTAGGATGTTATGATCCATTTCCTACCAAGGCAGCAAATAGCAGATCTATCAAATAACAGCTGAACCTCCATCCCTTTAAAGACTACTGAGCCTTCTAAATGGCATATATTGTCCAGCTAATGCTAACATAAAATCATGGGGTCCCAAAGCTATTGAACAAATCTATCTCAAGTAAGTTTTTCATTAATTTCCCCATAATTTCCATTTCTCGGCCTTTCAGCTGCAGAGGAATAAAACTGTGGGTCTTGCAGACACAAGCACATTCTCCAACGACTTGAAACTGCTCGAAACACAAATAGCCACGTGAGAGAGATGAAATGTAGATCGTTTATGGGAATCAGATAGTTGATTACACAGAAATTATTGGGTGCACAAGCTTTGCCACACTTCTAGGATTTACCACGAGGAAGAATGAAAATGATTTACTCTCCCTGTCCACCAAACAGTCAATGATGATATAGAAAATAAACCTATTGAAAAGCAGAATGTGACGCCTTGTTTGTTTGTTTAATTGTGTACCTAAAGAGTCATCACTATGAGAGAAATAATAATTACAGCCTCTGAATGGGTGTTCTCTTGCCTCTCAAAAAGGCTTTATGACCCAGTTGTTTACTGCTAACTTTTGGTGAAAGACTAGTTTAAGTACATTGAAGTTTTTACAGCCTGAGTGGGAGCTATTACGTACAGAAACTGACCTGACTGTTGCTTATAAGGAGGCTGGAGACGAGTGTTCAAAATATAATGACGTTTCCATTGCAAAAACCTGGGACAAAATTGTCCGTGGAGATCAGCTTGATCACAAAACTGACATTCGGCATCCCCAGCATTTGTTTGCATGCCACCTCCTAAAAATGTACAGGTGGCCAGATGTGCTATTGGTTGGGAGGAAAGGGGCATCTGTCTGGTGTTTGGCAAACAGATAGTTACATCTGCCACCCCATCCCAGTCTGGGGCACTAGATTTGTCTACTGGGAAGCCAGAAGTGTTCATGTTCTCAGCTAAAACAGTTGAGATTTGGCAATTTCTTTTATCATTGGACAGCACCTATTTCTAAAATTTTATTTTATTTAAAAAACAAGAAAAAAAGAAAAGGAATACAAAACAAAATGAAACAAGATAAAAGAGAATATTGTCATGTACCTAGAAGAACATCAGGAAGGATTCAAAATATATATATATATATATAAAATGACCAGATCAAGAAAAAAATATACATATAAATATATATTTTGTAGAAGAAATTATATTCGAGGGTCCATCTTTCTTTACTCATTGTAAATTGTTCTTTGTTCTCTGTTGATCACTTTTTTACTTTATCCCTCTCCCCCTCTTTCGCTCCCCCCAACCAAGCAGGCTATACTTAAAAATGGATATATTTACATATATATGTATATATATACACATATTTATATGTATATATATACATACACATATCTTTCCTATCCCTGCTGACCTTTTGCTTTAATTCTGCTCCTTAACTTGCCTTGCTATTGCTTACTTCCCCCATCCATGGATCCCTTCCTTGTCTTCTTCCCACACCCTTTGCTTTCTTGATCCACCCATCCCTTCCTTATTTCTTTATAGATTTTGGAAGGTGTTATGCCCTTCATGATGTATGTGTAGTGCTGCCTGTTTAATCCATTCCCAATGTAAATAGGTTTTCAGGACTATGAGCCCTCCTACCCCCTCTAATGCCTCTGTGTCTGTTCTTCCTCTGAATTTTATTTGTATGATATAATTATATTTTCACCTAAATTTTTGCCCCAATTTTTCTTATGAATTGCCCTATTGTTGTCAATCTTAAACATATGGTATTCATTTCCTATGTAAAAAAAAACAATTTGTCCATGTTGAGTTCCTTGAAACTGATCTTTCATATAGGCTCTACTATGTTAAATTTTCTATTAAGTTTGGGTTTGGTTAATAGAATATCCTGAAAATCTTCAAATTCATTGAATGTCCATTTTTTCTCATTCAATATTATAGATAATTTTGCTGAATATGATATTTTTGACTGCAGACCTAATTCTTTTGATTGTTGGTAGATATAATTCCAGGACCTGCAGTCTTTTATTGTGGCTGCTGATAAGTCCTGTAAAATTCTAATTGTAGCTGCAGTGTATTTGAATTGTTTTTTGTTGTTGTTGTTGTTGTTGTTGTTTCTTGCAAAATGTTCTCTTTCATCTGGGGGCTTCAAAATTTGGCAATAATATTCCTATGTGTTTTCCACAGAGGATCTCATTGAGGTGGTGATTGATAGATTTTTTTCTAGTTCTACTTTCCCCTCATGTTCTATTACTCCAGGACAATTTTCTTGGATTATTTCTTGCATTATTGTGTCAAAGTCCTTTTTTTGGTCACAACTTTCAGGCAGTTCAATTATTCTTATATTTTCTCTTGATCTGTTTTCCAAAGCTGTCATTTTCTTATAAGGTGTTTCACATTCTGTTCTATATTTTCATTCTTTGTAATCTGTTTTGTTATTTCTTGGTTTCTCATAGTTTCACTGGCTTCCCCTTTTCCAATTCTAATTTTGGAAGAGTTATTTTCATCTTTGGGACTGTATCTCCTTTTCTAGTTGGTTAACTAATCTTGTTTTTCTTGATGGTTTTTATTTATTTTTAATTTTTTAATTTTATTTTTATTTTTCCCTCAATGTCTCTCATTTGATTTTTAAATTATTTTTAAATTTCTTCCATGAATTCTCACTGGAATCCATTTCACTTTACTCTTTGGGATAGAACATTCCGTGTCCTCCTCTGAAGATGAACTTTAGTTTTCTCTGTTCTCACAGTTTGTATCTATGATAGGGTTCTTTCATCTTTACTTGTTCATTTTTTTTTAATAAGAGGTATTAGTGTAAGCACTTCTAATCATGGCATAGAGAGGGATGGTGGCACAAGATTCCTTTCAGCTCTCTCCTCTGACCTGGAACCCCAAACTCAGAACTGTCCCCTCCTGTGAGTGCCCACAGCCAGCAGTTTCCCTGCTCCACTGACCCCACCACACTCAACGTGCTGGTTCCTTCTCCTCTAGGGCTGTGTCTTTGCAGCACGGCTGGGCCTGGCATTCCTAATCAGTCAAAGTTTCCTCAATCTTCCCGGATTCAGACTCCAAATCCACAAATGGTCCAGGAAGTGAAAGTCTCTGTAGCTCCTCTTGAGGCTCCAACCACACTCAATTTACCCCAGATCTCCCCACTGGGTGTTTCTAGAGGGCTAGACCAGAGATGTTTGCACTTCAGACAGGTTAATCCCTAGCCTGAGGTCTTTCTTCAGATCCTCTCAAATTGTGTCTGGAGGACTCCAGTTCTACCCCAAGTCTTCTTGATTTTTCAGCTGTCTTTGTTCGCCCTAAGGAGCAAATCTGTTCTATTTGTGGGGGGAAATTGGGAGAGCCTGAAATTTACTAACCTACTCCACCACCTTCCAGAATCCTCCCCCATGGCACCTATTATTTTTTAGGTCTTTACCTGGTAATGTTCTTCACAACCATTACTCTTTCTCTGTTTCTATTATTTTAATTCAGTTCATGGGTATTCCAATGCAATAGCTTCCTAAATAGCTTCTAGCTTTTCATACTCCAGTCTATCCTGAACACCACTAGACCCACTGAATCATACAAAGTTCCTGAGAGATGATCTCATCCAATCTCCTCTTTAGATAGGCAAGTTGACTTGTCCAGAGTCAAATGGCAGGTAGATAGCAGTTAGAAATAAAATTCAGGGTTTCAGAATATATATCCCACCTTGTTTCCACTACTCCCAGTCCTCTATATTAATAGATCACTTTCCAGATGGCATTGGGGAGTTCCCCAATACTTCCTAGATTTATTCAAATGATATCTATTTTTTAATATTTTTTTCTGAGGCAATTGTGGTTAAGTAACTTGCCCAGGGCCACACAGCTAGGAAGTATTAAGTATCTGAGACTAGATTTGAACTCAGGTCCTCCTGACTTCAGGGCTGGTGCTCTACCCACGGAGCCACCTAGCTGCCCTTCCCATTCACAACCTTCACTTAGGCTTAGATTGCCTCTCTGGATTCCTTTTTTGCTTTACTTGCTGCTTTGCCCCTTTATTTGTCATCTACTCTCATTGGAATGTAAGTTCCTTGAGGATACAGACAATTGTGTTTGTTTAATTGGCACAGTTCCTGGCACAGAGTAAGCACTTGATAAATATTCTCTTCTCTGTCTCTGTTCGCTGCCTTTGTCCCTATCTCTCTCTCTGTCTCTGTCACTTTCTTTGTATCTCTCTGCTTCTCTATTTCTGTGTTTGTGGGTGTATCGCTGTCTCTCTGTCTCTCTCTGATTAAAAATCAAATACTTCCATTTTGACAGTCTCAACCCTCCATCTCTTGACCTCTAAGAGCCTACCTATTGTTATCAAAACAACTGCTTTTTAATTTTCTATTTTCTTTCCCTGCCTTCATGCAAGGAAAACAAGGACTAGAGTTGTATATTCCCTTGAGTGGGAGTTGAGGTCCAGTTCAAATTCCTTCCCTTCCTCCTCATTTTTGTCTGCCAACAATTATAGCTCATTATGACTTCAAGCCGCCCACCACCATGGACTCCCTGCTGGGATGGGCTGTTGGTCCCTAATATCCCACTGCCAATCAATGTCCCGTGAGTTCTCTGCTATGTGCTGTTACTAAGCAAAACCTGCTTGGTGAGGCTGTGTGGGCAAGAAGCCCAGCTGGGGAGCCGCAGCAGTGGGCAGGGATAGCAAAAGCTATCCCCCCATTCTCACTATCTAAGAAATAAAAACCGACCACTTAAATGAATAGCAAACTCCCACCCAGATTCATAGTTGATAATCTACTTTTATTCAAGGAGTATGAGGAAAGAGTCAGATAGATTATAAACTATATTCCAGGCTAAAATGTTTAATTCAGAAAGTTTCACTTGCGAGTGTCTGATATGATATTAACAATCTTTATAGTTTTTGGAGGGGGGAAGGAAGGAGGGAGGGAGAAAGAGAGAGAGGAAGAAAGAAAGAAAGAAAGAAAGAAAGAAAGAAAGAAAGAAAGAAAG
>JAJPUD010003195.1:91447-124910 GCA_023553655.1 Myrmecobius fasciatus
AAAGAAAGAAAGAAAGAAAGAAAGAAAGAAAGAAAGAAAGAAAGAAAAAGAAAGGAAGGAAGGAAGAAAGGAAGGAAGGAAGGAAGGGAGGAAGGAAGGAAGGAAGGAAGGAAGGGAGGGAGGAAGGAAGAGAGGGAGGAAGGAAGGGAGGGAGGAAGGAAGAGAGGGAGGAAGGAAGGGAGGAGGGAAAGAGGGAAAGAAAGAGGGAAAGAAGGATGAGGGAAGGGAAGAAGAAGGGGAGGAGGGGAGGAAGCAGAGAAGGGGAAAGAAAAAGAGAAAGTAAGTGAGGGAGGAAAGAAAGGAAAGGAAGAAGGATGGAAGAAGGGAAGAAGGGAGAAAGGAAGAAGGGAGGAAGAGAAGAAGGGATGAAGGAAAAAGGGAGGAAGGAACAGAGAGAATGAGAAAAGAGAGGAGGAGAGAGGGGAGAGAAAGGATTGAGAAATCCCCAGGCAGTACCAAGAAATGGCTACCTCCAGCATCTTTGCTTTCCCTCTAGTGCAGAAAGACTATAAGAATGCCACCTGCATCAGAATATTACCTTTCTGAAAACAGCAACTGTTTGATCAGGTTTGTTCCTTGTTTCAGCTCAAAGAATCCACGTTAAGTTCCCTTCTTTCTCACAAGGATTCAGGTGATTCTGTTACACAGGAAAGCAGAGAGAAGGTACAAACAGGAGGGGACTGAGGCTAACTAGCATCCACAAGCACAAATCAAGAGACTCCAGTCTGGGTTTTTCCTGTACCAGGAAAGAGAAGATTGAGTTCACCATCAATGTCTGACCAACTACCCAGGGGTTGATGAACTCCCTCAATCTGGCCTCTCCTTTGTCACAGGGTAAAGAGTTTACTAGGGAAAAAAATTTCAATTTCAGACCTTAAAATGGTCTTGCTTGGGCCTCATCTATATTAGGTCTTAAAATATACTTCTCTGAGTTGAAAACTGCTCTCCACACTGTATTCCCTGCCCTGTATCCCTATGATTGCTGCCAGCATCACTGGAACAACATTTCCCTGTTTGGTTGTAAAGGGACTTGCTTTTCAGACAAAGGCATTAATAGTTACCTTTGGTCCTTTCATTAAGTGGTCCATAGTAGGAATTTGAAATGGAAACATAGAAATCCACAATACAATTAGTGTGAGTACAGACACAGCTGAAGGAGGTGGCAGGTGGAGAGATGGATGATGTTAAGTTCAAAATGTCAAAAATAAACTGTAGTTGATGATGCTAAATGGACTAGATCCATCATAGTATTTCTCACACACAAGGATGTTCTTTCTCATCCCATCTCATCTGTCTAAATCTTTTCATAAGCTGTCTTCACTATCCTTGGAATATATTCCATATATGGAATATTCCAATAATATATGGAAGAATCTTAGAAATACTAATTGCCTTCAAAATGTTTAACAAAAAAGGTTTACCCACCTTTTACATGGATCTTTTCCTAATCACTGTCCCCTGCCCACCAGATATTGTCTCCTTCTCTCAAAAAAAAAAAGAAAATAATTATCTTGTATTTATTTTGCAGATCCCATATATGTACTTCACAGAATCCTTGAATATGGGATGTGGAAGGGATCTGGTAACCATCTAGCTCAATGATTCTTAACTTTTTTTTTGGATTATAGCTCTTTGGAAATCTAACAAAGCCTTGCACCCCTTCTCAAAAAGTTTTTAAGGGCATAAATTATTTATCATTTTTAAAAAGAAACAAATTATATAGAAAAATGGTTTTCAAAAAATTTCAAGACTACAGGGTAGGAATCCCTGATGTAGTTCAGCCCATAAAGTAAAGAAATTCCCCACCATAACACACTTGACAAGGTCACATACTTCTGATTGAAGAATCCTTAGGACCCTCAAGGTAAACCATTCCCCTTTGGGACAGCACAAATCCTTAAGCTTTTTTTGTTGTTTTAGAGCTCCCACTCATTTCTCCTAGTTCCTGTCCTTTGGGGAAAAACAAAAACCTCCCTCCATGGACAACTAAGATTACATTTTTGTTCAATGAATCAATCAATGAATACTTGTGTATAAAGACTTACTATGTTATCAACCACTATTTAAGCACAGGGATTCAAAGACAATCAACAAGTATGACATTCATCCACAAGGAGTTCACTTTTTTTTTCCTGAGGCAATTAAAGTTAAGTGACTTGCCCAGGGTCACACAGCTAGGCAGTATTAAGTGTCTGAGGCCAGTCTTGAACCCAGGTCCTCATGACTGGTACTCTATCCACTGCACCACCTACCTGCCCAGAGTTCATATTTTAATAATGGGGCAACAAGATGGCATATTGGATAAAGGACCAGCCCTGAAGTGAAGAGGATCTGAGTTCAAATTTTACTTAAACACTTATTAGATGTATGAGCCTGGACAAGTCATTTAACCCAGGCTGCCTCCTCCACCAAATTAATTAATTAATTAACTAACTAATACAAGATACATACAGAGTAATGGACCAAGAAGTTGACATCTGAGCCGAGATTTGAAAGAAACCAGGGAAACTAAATTTAGAGAGAAAGAGAAATTGGAAGATAATCAATGAGGTGAGTGGTTGTTGCATCCCATTACCAATTCATCCAGCGCTTGCAATTCACTAAAACTTCCAGATCCTTTTCAGAACAACTGCTAATTCTTTCCCATCTTGTCCTTATGAAGTTGATCTTTTTTGTACCTAAGTGATTTGGCTTTTAAGACTTTACATGGCTTTTATAAGACTTTACATGCTTTTTCCCCTAATAGGTGTAAGTTCTTTGAGGAGATGGAATAGTTTCATTTTTGTCTTTGTGTCTCTGTTGCCTGGTATAGCTCTTGAGATACAGTAGCCATTTTATTAAAGCTTGATCATTGCTGGTTTGATTATTACTACTCCACTTAGTTTTTAGATGCCTGAACCACTAATGAGACAGATCACACTATTTCCTTCATGCAATATATTGATTTATCATTCATTATCATTCAAGTAGCAGCAGTTTGACACCCCATAAGTACCTAATGTTCATTACTACTTTCCCTACTTTCTTTTTTTTAATTGTCTTTTGACAATCATTCATTAAGCTTTATAAATGTAATAGCATGTTTAGTCAAATGTAATGATTGTAAAAAATCCCTATGAGGCAAATGGGAAACTTTCAATGCTTAAGACTGGCAATTGTCAGGACAGCTAGGTGGTGCAGTGGATAGAGCACCAGCCCTGAAGTCAAGAGGACCTGAATTCAAATTCAACCTCAGACACTTAACTGTGTGTGACCCTGGGCAAGTCACTTAACCCCGATTGCCTCAGCAAAAAAAAAGAAAAAAGATTGGCAATTGTTCAGTAACCCCTGACTCTCATGGTGACTGATTCATATAGACAGAATTCAATGTATGTGAGAGGTAGGGCAACACAGAATGGTAAGATGAAAATCTCAAAAATAAGACTTGGATTCAAATTAAGCCACAGTCATTGAATAGTTATGTGACTCTGAGCAAGTTGTTTATCTTCCTGAATCACAGTTTCTTCATCTGTAAAATGGGGACAATATCTGCTTCACAGATCCATCATGAGTTTCAGTGCCAACAATGCATATAAAGGAATTTGCAAATTATAATGATCTACATTCATGCTATCTATTGTTATTAATAATAGTAAAGTCCAGAATGTGGACTTAGGGTTTCATCATTGTAAAGAACTTCCACACATCAATGGAATATTAAATGCCTACTTTATCCCAGACACTATGCTAAGTGCTTCACAAACATTATTTCATTTGGTCATCACAACAACTCTGGAAAAAGAGGAAACCCCTTCCATTAATGGTTGTGGCAGTGTAAAGTTAAGAGCATTGTCCAGTATTCTAATATACATCAGAAGCCAAACTTATGACCTAACTAGATCTTTTTAATTCTAAGATGGCTCTACTGCCTCTCAGATATTATATATAGGATTGTTATAGTATTAGATAGTTAATATCCCATCTAGGAAGCACCCAGTCTAATAGTTTCTGCCCTAAAAAGAGCTGTCCAATAAGCTATCTTTGTTTCACTTAAGGCTTGCAAGGAACTAGAACTTTTTGCAAGTAGCAAATTGGGGAAAGCAGAAAGTCCATGAAGGGACTACCCTTTTGAAGTTCTATAAAGAAAGAATCAAAGGAAGGAGAGAAGAGCCGGAATTCCATGATGGGCAATGTATTTCCAGGGCCAATAACTGTCAAGTCTAGACAGATCAGCACAGTCATAATGAAAGGCACCACTATGTTCCTTATTTAAATAGCCCAAGTAGAAGAGCTGTAATTTTGGGAAAAGATAATGAAAATGATGAGAGAGGATCAAATAAATTATGAGATACAGTTTTTTTTCTTATAGATCCGATTTTTTTGTACAGCAAGATAACTGTATAAATATATATAAATATATTGGATTTGTCATATATTTTAACATAGTTAACATGTATTGAACTACCTGCCATTTGAGAGGGGGTGGGGAAAAGGAGAGAAAAATTTGGAACAGAAAGCTTTGCAAGGATCAATATTAAAAAAAATTGTTCATGCATATGTTTTTGCAAATAAAAAGCTTTAATTAAAAAAAAAGAAATTATGAGATAAACTATATGCATGTTGGCAGCTCCTCAAATTAAGATAAGCACCTAACTGCTTTTATTTTTTTAAGTGAGAAGATTGAGTCCTTTCTAAGAGAGTCTAAAAAGTGGGTCTGGCCCCAGATTGTGAACAACCTGCATGTGTTCTCTCCATTTGGATTTGCAACACTGTTCTCTCCTGCTCCTCCTTCTCTATCAGTGATTCCCAAAATATAGTCTGGGCTTTTCAAGACCCTTCAGGGATCCATAAATTATTAATGTTATCATAATATTAAGATGTCTTCATTTCTAATATGGTAAATATGTACAGCTATAACCCACATAAACAAAATATCTGGGTCAGGGATGTTCAATAATTTTATAAATGGGTCCTGAAGCCAAAAGTGTGAGAATCTTGTCCTATTTCATTGCTTTTTCTTGGGGCTTTTTGCTGAAACAACATCTGTTTCAGGGTTGAACTCAACATTATGATCCACTTTTTTCTATCCTTCTAATTTACTTTTGTTGTGCTTGGGAATGTTTGATAATTTCAGAAAACCTCAAGATAAAATAAGTAAAAAGAACAAAGGGGGAAAGAGAATTAGTGTGATAAGAAAGAAAAAACCCATTAATGTGGAAGAAATGGCTTTTGGGACTAGCATAATGTGATATAAAATCACAGGAACTGAGTCATTCAAGTCCTATTTCTGCTATTTACTACTTGTGTGAGTTGCAGCTAGATGATACCATAGTGCATAGAGTGCTGGGCCTGGAGACAGGAAGATTTATCATGAGTTCAAATATAGACTCATACATGTACTAGCTGTGAAATCATTTAACAGTGTTTGCCTCAGTTTCCTTATCTGTAAAATGAACTGCAGAAGAAAATAAGAGACGCCCGAATGGGGGTCACAGAGACACAGAAATGATTGAACAACAGCAAATGATCCTGTGTAACCTTGCCTTAGGGAGAAGCAGAATCAGAGCTGTGTTTATATATGCATATATGTGTGTATGTATGTATGTATACATTCAATAGATGTATCTTGAAACTCAAATGCCTTTTGCCAAAATAATTTCTTCATCTATACCAAGTGAAAAAAAAGCGTGAAGAAACATTAACATGTTTAACAAAATTTCATAAATTAGTGGGAGCAGGTCACCATTGATGAGTTATATTTTAATATCCAAGTTCAACATCAACATCAATATAACTTTCTCATTCCCTGTAAAAATGATGGTAGAGATCGTAGAAATGAGGGTAGAAAATAACTTTCTACCTCTGAACAGGGCTGACTTACTTTTTCAATTTGTATGCTCAGTGCCTGCTTTCCCTTAGATTTCTCTCTATTCTCACCTTTTCTTCTCTTTGCATTGAAGTCACCAATTATCAGCATATATGTCAATTTGATTTTGAAGATTTTATCAAGTTCTTCCCAGAATTTCTCTACTCTATCTTTCTGAGCAATCAATGTCAATAATAAGCTGCAGTTATTTCCATGGTAGGATTTTTGAAAATATTAAGCATTAGTACTGTGATAGATGATGAAACAATATTTCTTGTTGCTTTTTGAGTATATGATAAAACCAACTCCACAAGCACATTTGTCTCCCCAAGGAACACCTATGAACCTTCCTTCCATTTAGTTTCCACTTCTTTCTTCTATTTCACTTATAATAAGAATGTAAATATGATATGAAATAGCTTCTCTTGCAATATGTCCAGTTGTTAGTCATTGGATAAGGATCTTGCAATTAATGTAACAGCAAAATTAAAGTTTATAGATCTACAAATGGTAGGATTGTTAGTATTTCTTAGTATTACTACCATACTGCTGCTGCAGAATCAGAAAGGAGGCGCACAAAACTAGAGTACAGATACAAAAATAGACAAAAGAACTGCAAACATCTACTTCTCACCTGTGTAATGTTGGGCAATATTTTACTTTTCTAGCCTTAATTTCCTCACCTATAAAATGAGGAGATTGGACTGGGTGAACTCTAAGGTCCATTCCTGTTGTAAATTTATGATCCTATTACCCTACTGGGAGAGGGGAGTGCTCACAAGTAGGAAGGATCAAAAACTAAAAACATATGCTTTACTTCATTTCTTCATTTTTTAAAAAAAAATTTTGCATTTTCCTTTTCCTTCTTCATAACAAATCTGCAACAATTCATTAGAATAAGAGATTATCTGGTTGAACATTAAGACAATCACTTGTAGCTAGCATCATTTCTACAAGGAATGAAAATGTTTAGTGTGAAATTTTGCCATGATATTGAATTTAGATAATGAAATATAACACATTAATGGTGTCCTGCTCTCACTTATTTATGAAATTTTCTTAAACACATTAATGCTTCTTTATAACTGTTTCTCCCTCAGTATAACTAAAATAATTATTTTGGTATCAAAGTTTAAGTTTCAAAGTGCATTTATCAAATGAATATATGTTGCCAAGTTGATATTGCTAAAACACAGCTCTGATCCTGCCTCTCTCCAGCCCCCAAATCCTCAATGGCTCCCTATGGCCTCAAGAATAAAACTCAGAATCCTCAGAGTAGTATATAAAACTCTATATGATCTGATTTCATTTCTTCCCGATATTTCACATTTCTGCTATGTTTTTTTTTTAGCAATTTAGCCTGTTTTTATTTATAAAAACGTTTTTTCTCCTGTCTCTGTACCTTTCTTGGTCCCCCATATTTGGCTGAAGTCCCTTTTTGTCTCAGTTTTTGGAATGCCTTGATTCCTTCAATGCAGATTTGGATATCAAGTCCTGAAAGCCTTTTCTTGAGCTCTTCCCCTCAGTTATTAGTGCTTTCTTCCTCTTGGAATTGTTCTGTTATTTTTATTTACCTTGTGTACATAAGTACTTATTTTTAGGTATACTGTATACTTTTAGTAAGAAGTAAGCTACGAAGGGCAGGCAGTGTTTCAGTTTTTTTGTTGTACTTAATTAATGTTTGCTTATTGAATTGGCCCTAATTATTTAGTGGTTAAATGATGCACTTTTTTATACCTGAGCACATCACCTTGTTAAAAATTGAATCTTAGTTTCTCAACAACCCAGGTAAAAGATGTTTTTGACATAGACCCAGAGAAAGGAGATATGCTTGACTAATTAGCCTCATGAGAGTGGCCATCTGTAACTTAACTTCTCCATATTATCCTAACTATCTAAGGAAACTTCAGTCTTGAGCTTGCCCACAGAATTTATGTGAAGGGGCCCACAGTCTACACATCTGAAGGCTGTCCTGTAAATAGCTACATCTGGAGGCTGTTTCATACTGTACCTCCCCTAATAAACAGCAGGCCATTTACATGCCAATTAGGTAATGGAGAACTCGAGTCATAAATGAAATGAGATCTAGGCTGTTTAGCTTTCCAGGCAAACACCTTAAGAAATAAATGTCAGTGAAATCTGACTCAGCCCAGTCTAGCATTTATTCAATGCATAGTGTCTAGGGCCAAGCATGATTCAGAATAAAAAATCCAACTTGGACACACTTTGGTGCTTCAGTGGATCTGAAATCTTGTCCATGTGGGTACTGTCTCCAAGTGATAATGTCTACTTAGCATAAGGTTTGTAACTCATTTTACACATTATCTCATCTGATCTTTACAACAACCCTATAAGATGGGTACTATTATTTCCACCTTCTTGTAGAAAAGGAAGTTGAGAATAGGAGAAGTTAAGTGACTTGCTTAGGACTATAGAGTTAGGAAGTATACAAGACAGAATTTGAACTCAAGTTTTTTCTGATACCATGTCTTTGGTTCCAATAATTCAGGTTGCAATCCATCCATACCTTTCCATACCCTAAGGCTCTTGTCCATGTCCTCCATATTTCTTCCAAAGGGAATCTACATGAATTTCTCAGCTTTTGTATAGCTATAAGCATGCAAGCTTGCCCAATGGTTATCCCTAATTCTAATCACATCACTGACTTGTCCTTGCTCAAGGTATATACTTCCTTCATGATATTCTTTGCACCATTCCCCTGAATAGTTCTTGATTTGGTGATCTAAACATTACCCTTGTTAATGCTATATAGACAGAAAAACCCCAGAGAGTATGGCTGCTTTCTGATGATTTTAGTTGAGTCTGGGTTGAACACCCCCAAAGAAGGCAATAATAATACTGGTAAAAAAAAAAAGAAACAGAAAACCTTCTGCTCTAAGACTAAGATCTTGTATGATCAAAAGCAATAGAAATAAACGATCAGAGCAGCTGAAAAAGTTAGAAAGGGCAAACAATCGTGTGAGAGGGAAAAGGAAATAACATGGTAACCAAGATAATATCTGAACTAAGAAGCTCAAGAAATCTCCACTTTGACGTTTTAAAAGTCCTCAATGAATTTGATGCTCATTGTAAGTAAAAAAGCTTGTGTCTTTTTTGGTGTTTACTTATCTGTTTTCCTCCAGGAAAAAGAAGCTCCTAAAAGACCTTACATTCTGAGACGATGCTGTCTCTCCCTTTAGACTCTAGAGTCCTTTCCAAACTTTCCAATCTGCTTGGCAAACACACATGTCCCATTTTGGTATTCCTAAATATCTAATACCATGTACCAAAAAAACATCTAAATACCAAAAGCACAAGGTATGACCATATCTTCATTCATGAAGTTCCAGTCACTTCTTTTACCTCTCTAAAACAAGGAGGTTTTGCCCTGGGATTCATGAATTTTTTTAATGTTTTAAGAACTGTATTTCAATTTGCTTTCCTTGGTAATCCTATATATTTGATTTAATGATTTAAAATTTTTATTCTGAGAAGTGGCCCACAGGTTTCACCAAGCTCCCAGAGTAACACCCCAAAATAAAAAATAAGACCTCACACTCCAAAATAAAAACAAATTCCTCTAGCCATCATTTAACATCCTCTAAAATCTGACTACCACCTACTTTTTAGGTTTTGTCGCTCTTTGTACACTTGGCTTCCAGTCAGACTGGCTTCCTTGCCACCCTTCATTATAGCATTCTCTCTCCCAACTGGTGATATGGCCCTTTACCTGGAAAATGTTTCTTCCTTCCCTTAGCCTCTTAGAATTTCTATGTCCCCTTAAGTTCAACTCAAGAACCATCTCCTATATGGGGGTCCCTTCTAATCACCTCGGTAGCTACATCTCCTCAAATATCTTTGTGTATACCTACCTGAGCCCAGGTTCTCTTCCCATAAATGGGATGTAATCTCCTTGGTGACAGAGATTATTGCATTTCAGCCTTTTTGCCTCCAATTAATAATAGTTCCTGACATATAATAAATGCTTACCATATAAATGAATGAATGAATAGAACAGAAATTTGATGAGAACAAGGACTATTATTTTTTTTTTATCTTTCTAAAACCAGAATGTTGACTAGCAGATAGTGGATATATATTAAATGCTTATTAGGTGACTAACAGTAATAAGTTATTGGTCTTCCAAGGCAGTGGGTGGTTTTTAAAAGAAGGCTGATAAGGATAATAGGAAATACAAAACTACCAAGTGGCATGTAAGATACATAACATATAATTCTGTAAACCACTTGGTAGTTCAATCCGGGGCTAGCTAAGAGACTTGCCTCTCAGTTATATGCTAAAATAAGCCTTTTTTTCTGATATTCCATAAGAGTTAAGAGAATCTATCTCTTATGGAAATGTCACAGAATCTCTGATGTAACACTGATATTCTTAAATCTTAGCAGGTTTGGGAACAGCATCCCTAAATCCCAGCTTTTCCCAAAGGACAGCACCAAGTCATTTAAAGGGTTGTCCATATAGTCAGTCCAATGCATGCAGCTTGAAAGTCATCACAGGAATTAGGAGGGCAGAGCCCTCTCAAAAAGCCCCATGTGAAGATCCTTAAAACACAGGAAACAACAAAGTTCCTGGCTTCTTCCCACCAAAGCCCTTTGGTGGCTATTTCTGCTCCTTGTGGTTTCTGCAGGTGGTAGGTTAACATGCCATGTACTGAGAGAGCAAAGCGCCTGAACACAGCCCAGCCACAGCCTCATAAAAAGAACAACATGCTCTATAATCTGTCCTTTTACAGCCTCTCCTATCAGAGAGCTTTAGGGTTTAAGGGGATTAGATACCATAACCCATCTGTCAGGTCATTATGAAAGAAAACTGTCCTGCTGTTTCCCAGAAATGATGCCCCACTGTATAGTATTATCATTAAGCATGTCTAGAGTCCTTTAGATTTTCAGGGTGCTTTATAATCAATTTTACTTGTATCTCAACACATATACTTTTTATCCATATCAAGATAATCTATTCATGAAGAAACCAAAGTAGAGGAAAATTATGTGGCTTAGTCAGTCCCCCAGGGAGTTCTGATGGGAACCCAGAGCCTTCCAAAATAATGTTTTCCAACCACTGAGATACACACTTACTCAAGTATGCTATCATGCACACATACATATAGAATTTTCTAATTATTTGCTAAATAATCTAATCCACAATGGAAAAGGGACCCACAATACAAAAATGATTACGAACTCCAGTTCTGTTGTGACTTTGGAAAAGTCACTTCTCTCTAAACCCAATTTCTTCACCTATAAAATAAGAGGATTGAACTGGCTGAACTCTAATATTTCTTAGTTCTATAAAGCCATAAACTTTTTACCATAAGTTTTAGTTTAGAATTTCAAATAGCATCATTGAAGGGAGACATCCAACTCAATAAGATCACAGATCTCTTGGCAAACCTACTTATTTTTTCACAGTCATGGCAACAGACTGAGAGCTGGGACCCAACTACCATCACATCTGATACTACTCTGAGAGTATATTCATACCTGAGCATTTCTGAAATGGCTGCCTTGGCTATAATTTACAAAACTGGTGATCAGTTGGTGATCAAACAACACAGAGCTCAATTGAAATATCGTGTGTTCCTCCACATTTAATTTCAATCATATACTTAGGTTATTTACCATTTCTGTAAATCCTAACAAAGTTATTAGCATAGAGGAAAAGGAGGAAAAGATGTGGGCTGGAAGCTGAGTAATTATCTTGTTTCTAATGCTCAGTAGTCCAGATATGGGGATCTGGCAGACAAGCTTGAAGGCTTTCTTTTCCAGAGATTTTCATCTGTTATTTAAAACACAGGGTCTTTGGCTGTTTTTATGGATGGTACTCATTAAAGGCAGTTTGGTGGTATGGATAGAGTGCTAGCTCTGGAGTCAGGAAGACCTGAGTTCAAATTTTGTCTCTAATATTTACTATATGACCCTAGGCAAGTTATTTAACCATATCTGCCTTAGTTTCCTCATCTGTAAAATGAGCTGGAGAAGGGAATGACAAACCACTCCAGTATTTTTGCCAAGAAAACCCCAAATGGGACACAAAGAGTCAGACATGACTAAAATAATTGAACAATACTCATAAAAGGATGATGATGTTTTCTTTAAACAAAAAAAAAAGAAAATGTGCTAAACTACCCAAAATGAAGGAAATTAATGTATTTAGATTCCTACCATCTAAGAAGGATTATCTCAATCACTCTAAAAATGGATTTGACATTGTGGTAGGAGTTAAAAGGCAAAGTCCTCTGATACCTCTGAAGATGAGCAAGGAGGAGCTTCTCTACTTTGGCTATGGCTTTAATACTTTAAAAGAACTGGAATTTCAGAGGACAACCATGTCCACAAGGTAGATAATCACCTGGTCTTAGGAGACCATTCTTGTTAATCACCAGCGCCCACACAGTTCATATAGTGATCAGCCTGCTAATACTGAATACCTCTGAGCAAGCCTGTCTGCACATCTTGGGAAACCTTGATGCAAGGTAGTTGTTAATGTTGCCAGGCTTTGCAATATTCTACTTTCTATTCTGTCTAAAATGTAACTCAAGTATTACTTCCTCCATGAAGATGCCATTCTTCCCCAGTTTCTGAAGACCTTCCCTTTTTTTCCATTATTTTATATTGATCTAGCAGATATCTTTCTATCTATCTATCTATCTACCTACCTACCTACCCACCTACCTCTATATGCATATACATTTATTTATATGTGCATATGCACAATACAATGTAAGATCTTAAAGACAAGGGCTGTTGTATTTTTGTTTTTTACTTTCCAATACCTAATATGATTTCTGGCATTCAGTGGGCAGTTAATAAATGTTTATTCATTGATTGATATGTATCAGTCAATTGACAAGCATCTATTAAGCATATACTATGTGCCAGGCATAAGTTAAGTAGTATTGGGATACAAAGAATAGCAAAAACAAAACAAAAACAAAAAAAGCCCATGGTTTCTGCACTCAAGTAGTTCACATTCTATTGACACAACATGAAAAAGTATACATATATATGTGTGTACATATATGTCTATATTCATACATGTGTGTACAGGTATGTATACATATATGTATATGATATATATGATACATATCATGTATCTGTATATTATATAGTATGTATATATATTTAGTGGAAAATAATCTCAAAGAGCAGGCACTAGCAATGGTACAAGGTCATGCAGGAAGTAATCACATGTACCAGTCAAAAATATTTGCCATATAGATATAAAAGTAGATTTAGATCCCTTCTATCTCCAAAGATACAATTTGAGTGATAACTTCCAAGCAAGGAAGAACTAGGTCCAAATATTTCCCCTCAAATACATGCTCTTTAGTGGAAAATAATCTCAAAGGGGAGGCACTTATAATGGTACAAGGGCATGGAGGAAGTAGTCACATGTACCAATCAAAAGTATTTGCCATATAGATATATAAGTAGATTTAGATCCCTTCTATCTCTAAAAATACAATTTAGTCGAGTGATAACTTCAAAGCAAGGAAGAATATTTCCCTTCTAACACATGCTAGAAGTGTGATCCAGGCTAAGTCATTTAACCTCTCTATGATCTAGGCAAGTCAAATTATAAGAGTCAGAGAACAATTATTGGTAGAGGGAATTTCCTCACCTAGGCTCCCTATATCAAGGAAATTATAGGTACAGTTTCAGTTCCATTTCAAAAGCTAATATAGTTACATATGCATATAAAGATATATAGATAACATACATATATAGCATATATATGCATACTTATGCATATAAGCAGACATGTATGTACATATACATGGATAAGATGCACATGTATAGGTTTATACATGTATAGTCCATTGCATGTGCATATGAATGTATATATACATATATGTGTTCATATATACCTATAGATGGGCATTGTAATATGTGTGTCTAGATATATATGCAATTACACACACACACATATATATATATAATAAAAGTATAATATATTTAAAGATTTAATTGATAGTTAATTGCTTTAAATATAGCAAAAATCTTTTAGTCATAAAAATGACTAGAAAAACGGCCAAACCACTTTAAGCCTGTTGCGATCCTATATAAATTTATGTTCTTTTGCATAGTTTAAATGGATCTTTGATAGAACTATCAGAGAAGCCCAAACATTTTATGTGAGCCTGTCAAGTAACTCAAATGTGGTTATGTCTGGTTTGTATAGTTTTTAAAATACTGCAAATTGTGAATAATACATATCAGCTTATGCAAAAAAATCCTGCATAAAAAAAACTGTGATTATAAGACAACTACTAAAAGACCATTAAGTTTAAACCCTATTTTCTAGATCAATGTCTTGTCTTGACCAGTCTAATGAAATGATCAACTGAGCCTTTATGGCCTTATTGTACTTATAAAACCAAGCAAATTTAAATTAAATAAGAATTGCATTTGGTTTTGTTGTGGTTGTTTAAAGATAGATGCATAGTCCACTGAAGGGCATAATTCAAAGCTAGCCAGGATGGATAGTCCTGCTTGAGATGGTGGGCACCAAGAGCCAGGGTCACCTTCATTCAACTATGAAACACAATCAGTAACCCTGAAAAAAAAACCTATGTATGTAAAGTGTTCTGCAAACCTTAAAAGTTTTTATTATCATCATTCTAGTCAAAAGGTGACATAGATAATGTATTTTTACTGTTGCACTTTTACTCTTAAGACTTATTGCCCATTTGCAACAAATCCTCAGACTTAAAGAGACAAAAGACAGAATGGGAAATGTGGGGACCTGAATTTCAAGCTTATCTCTCCATGGATTCCACCTAACCCCCAAGGGATCTAAGGACAGATTTTAAGGGTTCTTGAATTTGGATGAGGGAAAAACACATCCTTATTTTCAATAATCTCTAATTGAAATTTGGTATTTCCTTTAATCATTTAAAAACATTATTCTGAGAAGAGGTACATAGAATTCAGCATGTTGTCAAAGGGGTCTACCACCCGCCCACCTGTACACACACACACACACACACACACACACATACACACACACACACTTTAAGACAATCTCTGTCTTAAAGTTTACTATCTATTTGGCTTTGGGCAAATTATCTAAAGTCTTTGGGGATCAATTTCCTCATCTGTAAAATGGGGATAATAATTATAGTGCCTACTTCATATAGCTGTCCCTCCAAAGCCACAGGGGCAAGCATAAATCTGTCTACAGGAATTATTTTGATACTTGTCCCAGCTAAAGACTTCTCTTAGACTGAAAAATGCACACTTGTGCTCTAGTCCCTGGTCTGTGCATAGGGAGCTATGAGTGCAGACAGAGTGAGTGCGTATGAGTATATATGAGTGCATATACTTTTTCCTCTGAGCCAAGACAACCATTAAGGGTTCCTGAGGATAGTAAGGAAAAAGTAGACAGAGGCCAGGAAAAAGTTCTCTTTAAAATGGTTTGTTTGCCTTCTGTTAAAAGGCAGCCCAAAAATCCATCCACCTAAATCCCAGCTAACAAGTTCATCTAGAAGTTAGTTCTGATAATTGGAAAATTTGTGATTTTCTTTTATCCTCTTTATTAGGTTTGAGTAGACCTGCATAAATACTATGAGAAGGGAGAGAAGAATCAAAATGTTCAAATATTTTTCCCAAAAGGCATCAAATTTATGAGGAAATAACCCTGGAAAAAAAACCTATGTGTATAAAGTATTTTGCAAATTTAAAAGGTTTTATTATCATCATTCTAATCAAAAGGTGACATAGATAATAAATAGTTGGGTAAATTTTGTGCCTTTTGAAGAGAACTGCAATTAGGCCATCAGTAAATAAACATCTATTAAATACATACTATGTGCCAAGCACATGAAAAGAAAGCTAAAAAAAATGGAATCTTTGTCTTCAATGTATTCTCTATATAAGTGAAAAGAATATGTAAATAAATACGAACATACAAAATAATGCATTGTGAATGAATGGTAAACTTAAAGAGAAGTCAACAGGAGTATAGACGAGGGCACTCAGAAAGACTTCCTACAAAGGACAGGATTTATTAAAAAAAAATCAGGGAGTCAGGGGGTGGAGGTAAGGGGGAAAGCATCCCAGGTACGGGGAAGACAAGTGATGGAGGAGGAAGCGAGAAGTTTATCCTTTTAGACTACATAAAAAGAAGTTAAGAAAACCAGAAAGACAGAAAGACGAGAGATTGTGAAAAGTTCTCACTGCTAGAGGACTTTATATATGTTTTTGGAGACAACAGATTAGCCATGAGTTTAGAGGAAACTAGATGGCAAGGTAGATAGAATGGGCATGAAATCAGGAAGATCTGAGTTCAAAGCCAGCTTCAGATACTTCTAGCTGGATGACCCCGGACAAATCATTTAATTTCTGTGTGCCTCAGTTTCCTCAATTATAAAAGGGAGATAATAATTGCACCTACTTCCCACAGTTGCTGGGTAGATCAAATGAGATGATATTTATGTATTACTGAATTTAGTATCTGGCACATAGTAGGCATTAAACAAATGTTCCCTTCCCCCTTTCTTGTTGTTCAAAACTAGGCATTAAGAAAATCATTTCACACCAGCCCTGAAGTCAGGAAGACCTGAATTCAAATCTGGTCTCAAACACAATACTTCCTAGCTATGTAACTCTGGGCAAGTCACTCAACCCCAATTGCCTCAGAAAAAAAAATCATTTCAGCCTCAAAGTTGGAAGATTGAAGGGAAGGCAATCACAACAGATGTTTAAGGTGGTGAGTATTCTGATTTACTGTCTTCTTGGCTGTGCTACAAATAAGACACTCCATCTCTCTGCTCCAGTCATTTTCTCTATCCCCCATACTCCAAATGCTCTCCTTCTGTAGCTCCATGAATTGAAGAACTGGGAAAACATAATCCTTGGAAAAACAGCTATGATCAGTGGCTACCACCTGGATGACAATCACACAGGTAGGAGGATAATTAGGAAAGAGCAGTGTCACAAAAACCGAGAACTAAGTAAGTATCCATGATGAGAGTGATCACTGTTGTTCTAAATTAGAGAAAGATCTGAAAAATGAGGATTGAGAAAAGTACATAAGAATTAGTAATTCCTGTTAATTTTGTAGACAGCAATTTCAATTGAATGATAGAGTCAGAAGCAAAATTGTAAAGAATTTAGAAGCAAGAGAGAGAAGAAAAGTGGAAGCACCTAGTGTAGACACTGCATCAAGGAATTAAGGAATTTATCAAAAAAAGTGGAGCTAGAGCAATAGCTAGTAGGGATGATCATATTTAAATGAAGGGCTTTTTTGCTGTTGTTTAGTGTTAAGGAAAGTTTTTTGTGTGTTTATGAGCAACAGAATATTTATATTCTATTGTATTTTTATTTATTTTGTTGTGTTTCTCAATTACATTTTAATCTGGTTGAGAACATGCATTTTGACCTTCAGGCTACCCAACTGACACTCCTTCTGTAGAATCTTTGCTTTACACTTGGCAGCCTATGACATTTCATCTGAATTCCTGAACTCTCAATTCCTAAAGCTCATGCTCCTACCTTTTGAAATTTCCAAGGTTGAAGACTACTGCCTGCACCTAGAAGAGAAAATATCAAAAGAGACCAAGGACCCAGGACCAATTTTGGTCCAAGGAATCAAATGGTCTTGGGGGAACCTGAGAAAGGTAGGAGGGAATGGCCCTTCCTCTTGCAGAACACTTCTCTCCCTAGAGACCATTAGTAAAAGAGTTACTGTACTCTTTCAGACTTGAATGAAGCAAAGAGATAGCCTGAGCTGACTTGGGTTTTTGAAGATTGATGGATCTGACCATGCAGCCAATGGAAAAAAAAAAGAATCTTCCCAACTACACAGCAGGTCAGTAACAATAATAGAAAGCACAAACATGCTTCAGTCATCACAATTCTCCAGGAAGGAGCTCCCTGGCACCCTTCATGTGTCAATGCCCTCACAACAAGTTGAATTACAAAGAGATTTCAGAGGATGACAGAATCTTTCAATGTTAGAACTAAAACAGACATTAGAAAGCCTAACTAGTCATAAAGATCCAAATCAAAATGATTTGTTTCAGGGATATACAACTTCAAAATCTCAAGGACAAGAAATTTATTCACTCTTCTTATTGTTACTCAACTCTCTCTTCCTGGATAATTTCTAGTTAGCTTTTCCCCTTAATAACACAGATGGATGGCAACCTATCTATGCTTCCTCATAAGGGGTGGAAGGTGTAGGATGGGGTGTCAATCAATCTACTTGAATCTTCCTTTTTTTCTTGATATCTTGAGGATATCAATAGAGGACTTGGGTCTTCAGTTATTCCTTGCTCTCAATACTTGATTAGTTAGTCCCTCTTTGTATTCATTTTCTCATTGTTTGCATCTCTTACACCCTGTTTCTCCTTTCTAATTCCTTGTTTATAATGTGGTACAACTCTCCATTGCCCTCTGGGTAATACTAATTTTAAATTCATTATATGTTGTCACTCATATAGAAACATGACTTTTCATCCAGAGACTAGCTCCCTAGAGCATTATGGGAACTCTGTAAAATGAATGCACATTATATTGCCATTTTTTAAAAGTCCTCCTAGCTATCCTTGAAGTTACATCTTAACTCACATCAGCTAATTTTCTTTGAGTTCTCATTTCCACTGCCAATCATTTGCATCAAAAATGTAACAAAAAGAAAGGGATTGTAATGACATTTTTCTGTATTAAAAAAAAGACTCCCATACCTCAGGGATTCAATATCCTATTTCATCTCCATTTGCTTTGAAGACTGGAAGGTTTTTGCCAATCCCAACTTTTGACCTTGTGAGATGAAATCAATAAGCATGCTGAGATCTCAGTCTCTTTGCCTTGATTTTCACTTTTTCCATGTCCCTGCTCAACTCCAGCCAGTGCTATAGGAAGCAAATCTTCACTAGAAATTTGGAGTAAGGAAAATGTATTATGGATCCAAAGCTTGACAGGGAAGTAGATATCTTATATACCTAGTTCTTATACTCTTTCCCCCTTGCCCTCAATTAACAAGAATGAGGGAAGGGGAGAATCCTTATAACAAATATATAAAATTAAGCAAAATAAATTCTCATGTCAGTCATGTCCTAAAATGGGCATATCATTTTTAAAATTTAGTTCACTGCCCCACTATCAGGAGATAAACAGAATTCTTCATAATCTTCATGATTAATAATGGGTATTATTAAATTGAACAAAGTCTTTGATTTTACAATGTTGCTATTTTAGTATAAATTGTTCTCTTGGTTCTGCTCACTACAAGACTTCAGTTTTCACTGAAACTGTCCATTTAATTTTCTCTTATGAAATAGTAGTATTCCATTATATTTGCAAAGCATAATTTGTTCAGCCATTTCCTTAGTTTTTGGTTCTTTACCACCACAGAAAGAGTTGTTCTAAATGTTTTTGTATATATAAGATCCTTTCCTCCTCCTTTGATTTCTTTGTGATATAAGCCTAAAAGATATCACTGAATTAAAGTGACATAGCAGTTTATTACAGTTATAATGGTTTACTAACATTTTTCACATAGTTCCAACTTGCTTTCCTGGGTGGTTGGATCAATTCATTTCCCCTCCAATAATGTTTTAAGGCATCCATTTTTCTTAAAGCCTCTCCAATTTGTTGTTTTCCTTTTTTTAATAAACACTTCCAATGTGGTGGGTATGAGGAAGAACCTATTTCCTAATTTGCATTTCTCTAATTAAAAATTATTTGGAGCATTTGTAAAATATGACTATAGATTACTTGCACTTCTTCCATTGAGAACTTCCTATTCATTCCCTTTGCCCATTTATCAGTTGGGAAAAGGTATTTATTCTTATAAATATAAATCAGTTCCTTATAGATCTTAAAAATAAGACCTTTTTTCAGAGAAAACTGCTGTGAAGACTTTCTCCCAGTTAATTATTTTCCTTGTAATCTTAGCTGCACTGTCAATATGCACACAAAAATGTTTTAATGTTATAAATTCATTTTTCATAGTTCTGGAGGAGCCAAGAAAACAGAGAGAAGTCAAGAAGTTGCCTGAGCTCTCCTTGGTTTCCCTTGGAAACAACATTAAAGCAAGCCTTTAAAAGAATTCTGAAGCAACAGGATCCACAAAAAGACAGAGTGAAACAATTTTTCAATGCAAGATGACTTGGAAGAGCTTCACAAAATGTCTCTCTCCCTTGCCTAAAAGGGAACTGCAGCCCAACAAAATCAGTAAGTATTCAGGCAAGCCAGAAGGAGGCTTTTAGCCACAGTTCAAATTAGCAACCAAGGCCCCTACAATCTGGGCTCAATAGGTCAGTGGCACAGCAAGCCAGCTGTGAGACCTATAGCCCCAGTGCAGCAGGCATACTACTGGACATAGAACCTAGAGCAGAAAAGGTACAACTAGGTCACAGCACACTAGCACAGTGAGCAAACCACCAGCCCCAGAGGCCTATGTGCAGAAAGCCAGTGACCAGATCTCTCTGGCCTCCAGTACAAAAAGCTTAGAAAAGTGCCACCTGTACCGTAGGAACAGAGTTCAGGTTTTAAAATGAGCAAAAAAAAATAGAAAAGAATACAGATTGTAGAAAGTTACTATGATGACAGGAAAAATGAAAACACAAACTCAGAAGAGGACAATGTCAGAATTCTTACATGTGAAAGGAGAATATGCAATGGATTTAAGCCCAAAAAGTCCTCTTGGAAGAGCTCAAAAAGGATTTTAAAAATCAAGTAAAAGAAGTATAAGAAAAATGGGTAAAAAACAAAAAAAGTTATGTAAGAGAATTATGAAAAAAAAGAGTTAACAGCATACAAAAGGTAACAAAAATTGACTGAAGAAAACAAGTTCTTAAAAAATAGAATTGGCCAAATAGGGGAAAATCTACCAAAGAAAAGTAAAATGGAAAAGGAGGTACAAAAGCTAACTGAAGGAAATAATGTCATTATTATTCTATAAGAAACTATCAGTAGGCTGATTTCAGAAAGGTCTGGAGAAACTCATATGAACTGCTGCTAATTGAAGTGAGTAGAACCAAAAGAACATTATACACAGCAACAAGACTATGTGATGATTAACTGGACTTGGCTCTTTTCACAATGAAGTGACTCAAGCCAATTCCAACAGAATTGTGATGAAAAGAGTCATCTGCATCCAGAGAGAGGACTATGGAGGCTGAATATGGATCACAACAGAGTATTTTCACCTTTTTGTTGTTGTTTGCTTGTTTTTTTTTCTTTCTTGTTTTCCCCCTTTTTGATCTGTTTTTTCTTGTGCAGCATAAGTGTGGAAATATGTTTAGAACCGCATATGTTTAATCTATATTGGATTACTTTCTATCTAGAAGGAGGGGTTGGGGGGAAGGAAGGAGAAAATTTTGAGACACAAGGTTTTGTATGGGTGAATATTGAAAACTATCTTTGCATGTAGTTTGAAAAATAAAAATAAAAAACTATTATTATAAAAAGGAAAAATAAAAATAAAAAATAATTCCTTAAAAATTAGGATTGGGCAAATGGAAGCTAATGATTCCACAAGACATCAAAAATCAGTCAAACAAAATCAAAAGACTAGGGGAAGATACAGAAGAAAATGAAAACTACCACACTGGAAAAACATGTGGCCTAGAAAACAGATTCAGGAGAGATAATTTAAGAAGAATTTGGACTACCCAAAAATTCATAATCAAAAAAAAAAGAAAAAGAAAAAAGAACCTTGACAGCATCTTACAAGATAGAAATCAAGGAAAATCGTGCTGATATCCTAGAATCAGAGGGCCAAATAGATATTTTAAAAATTCACTGATCACTTCCTGAAAGAGAATCCAAAATGAAAGCTCCAAGGAATTATTGCAGCCAAATTTCACAATTATCAGACCAAGGAAAAAATATGCAAGCAACCAGAAAGTCAGGGCTAAATAGGACTTAGCAACTTCTATACTAAAGAATTAGTGGGCTTGGAATATAATATTCTGGAAGGCAAAGAAGCTTGAATTACAAACAAGAATCAACTACCCAGAAAAACTGAGCATAATCATTTAGAGGAAAAGATGGATGTTCAATGAAATAGAGGACTTTCAACATCTCATGATGAAAATACCAGAGCTAAACCGAAAAGATGATCTTCAAATACAAAACTTAAGAGAAGCATAAAAAAATCAAGTAGTAAAAGAAAAAAAATATGATATTCCATAAGGCTAAACTGTTTATATCACTATATGGAGAAATGATGCTTATAACTCTTAAGAACTGTATCTCTATTAGGGTAATTAGGAGAAATATACTTAGATGGAAGTTGTAAGTATAAGTTGATGACAAAATAATAACAATAAGGGGTTAAAAAGTATTGAACTGGAAAAGAACAAAAAAGGAGACAGAGTAGAATAGATTACATCACAGGAAAGACATGAAAGACCTATTACAGTAGAAGGAAAGGGCATTTTATAATACAGGAGAAAGAAAGAGCAAGCATTGTGGAACCTTAGTGTCATTGGATTTGGCTCAGAGATGGAATAACATATACACTCAGTTAGATAAAGAAATCTATTTCTATGTGTGGGGAAGTATGAAAGGAAGGAGAAGAGAAGGGATGAAGGACTGATAGAAGAAAGTGCAGATTTAGAGAGGAAGAGGTCAAAAGCAAAACTCTGGTGAGAAAGGAGAGGGTGAAAAGGCATAGATGAAGGAAAAGAGGATGGAGGGAAATACATAATTAGTAAACCTAACTATGAATAGCAATGGGATACTTTCTCCCATAAAACAAAAGTGGACAGTAGAATGAATTGAGAACCAGTTAAAAAGTTTTTGTACAAACAAAACTAATGCAGACAAGATTAGAAGGGAAGCAATAAATTACAAAAACATTTTTATATTCAAAGTTTCTGATAACGGCCTCATTTCTAAAATATATAGAGAATTTTCTCAAGTTTCTAAGAATTCAAGCCATTCTCCAATTGATAAATGGTCAAAGGATATGAATAAACAATTTTCAGAAGAAATTGAAACCATTTCTAGTCACATGAAAAGGTGCTCTAAATCACTATTGAACAGAGAAATGCAAATTAAAACAACTCTGAGGTACTACTACACAACTTGAGAGGATTGACAAAAATGATAATGACGAGTGTTGGAGAAGATGTGGGAAAACTGGGACACGAATACATTGTTGGTGGTGGTGTGAATTAATCCAACCATTCTGGAGAGCAATTTGGAACTATGCCCAAAGGGCTATCAAAATGGGCATACCCTAAAAATGTTTGTAGCAGTCCTTTTTGTAATGGCAAAAAACTGGAAACTGAGTGGATGCCCATCAGCTGGAGAATGGCTGAATAAGTTATAATATATGAATGTAATGGAATATTATTGTTCTATAAGAAACATTTTTTTTCAGAGAGGTCTGGAGAGACTTATATGAACTGATGCTAAGTGAAATGAGAAGAAATAGGAGATCACTGTACACAGCAGCAACAAGATTATAGGATGATCAATCAACAGTGAGATGATTAAGACCAGTTCCAATGATCTTGTGATGAAGAGAGCCATCTACACCCAGAGAGAAGATTGTAGGAACTGAGTGTGGAACACAGCATAGCATTTTCATTCTTTCTGTTGTTGTTTGCTTGCATTTTATTTTCTTTCTCATTTTTTTCCTTTTTGATTTCATTTTTCTTGTGCAGCAAGATAATTGTATAAATATGTATGGATATATTGGATTTAACATACATATTTTACCATATTTACCATATGTTGGATTACTTGCTATTTAGGGGAGGAGGTGGAAGGAAGGGGGGGAAATTGGAACACAAGGTTTTGCAAGAGTTAATGTTTTAAAATTACTCATGCATATCTTTCAAAAATTAAAAAAAAAAGCTTTAATAAGAAAAAATGTGCATACCCTTTGATCCCAAGGTGTTTCTACTGAGCTTATATCCCAAAGAGATCTTAAAGGAGGGAAAGGAATTCACATGTGCAAAGATGTTTGTAGCAGCCCTTTTTGAGGTGCCAAGAAACTGAAAACTGAGTGGATGCCCATCAATTGGAGAATGGCTGAATAAATTATGTTATGTGAATGTAATGGAATATTATTGCTCTGTAAGAAATGATCAGCAGGATAATTTCAGAGAGGCCTTGAGAGACTTGCATGAACTGATGCTGAGTGAAGTGAGCAGAATCAGAAGATCATTATACATGGCAGCAACAAGATTATACGATGATCAGTTCTGATGGATGTGGCTCTTTGACAATGAGATGATTCAGGCCTATTCCAATAGTCTTGTGATGAAGAGAGCCATCTACACCTAGAGAGAGGACTGTGGGAACTGAGTGTGGATCACAACATAGCATTTTCACTCTTTCTGTTATTTGCTTACATTTTATTTTTTTTCTCATTTTTTTTCCTTTTTGATTTGATTTTTCTTGTGCAGCAAGCTAATTGTATAAATATGTATGGATATATTGGATTTAACATATATATTTTACCATGTTTAACAAATATTAGATTACTTGCCATGTAGGGGAAGGGATGGGTGCTAGGAAAATTGGAACACAAGGTTATGCAAGGGTTAATGTTGAAAAATTATTCATGCATCTCTTTTGAAAATAAAAAGCTTTAATAAAAATATTTTTTAATATTATTTTAATAAAAAGCATTAAAAAACAGAATCCTACAATATTTTATTTATGAGAAATACAGATGAGGGGCAGCTAGATGGTGCAATGGATAAAGAACCAGCTCTAAAGTCAGGTGAATCTGAGTTCAAAACCAGCCTCAGACATTTAACACTCACTAGTTGTGTGACCCTGAGCAAGTCACTTAACCCCAATTGCCTTGCAAAAAAAAAAATGAGAAAAAAAGAAACAACTTTGAATCAGAGACATAGCTGAAATAAAAAATGCAGGGGTAGCAATGCTGATCTCAGACAAAGCAAAATCAAAAAGAAATTTAAGGAAAATAGTATCATTATTGTTGAATATTATACTAGAAATTTTGGCTATAGCAATGAAAAGAAAAAAGAAAATGAAGGAATTAGAATAGGCAACAAGAAGACAAAACTCACTCTTTGCAGATGATATGTTATACTTAGAGAATCCTAGAAAATCAACTTTAAAACTTTTTGAAATAACAACTTTAGAAAAATCACAGGATATAAAATAAACTCACATAAATCCTCACTCTTCCTATATATTACCAGCAAAGCTCAGCAGCAAGAGATACAAAGAGAAATTCTAGTTAAAACAACTATAAACACATAAAATATTTGCAGTCTACTTGCCAAGACAAACCCAGGAACTATGTAAACACAATTACAAAATACTTTTCACACAAATAAAATTAGATCTAAATAACTGGAAAAATATCAATTGTTCATGAGTAAGTTAATACAATAAAAATGAAAATTTGACCCAAATTAATTTACTTCTTCAGTGTCATACCAAACAAACTACCAAAAATATTTTATAGAGCTAGAAATAATAACAAAATTAATCTGGAAGAGCAAAAGACAATAATATCAAGAGAAATAATGAAAAAAATGCAAATAAAGGTGGGCCTATCCAAACCAGATCTAAAACCATATTATGAAGCAGAATCATCAAAATTATTTGGTATTGCCTAAGAAATAAGAGTGATGGATCAGTGGAATAGGTTAGGTACACAAGACACAGCAGTAAATAACTATGATAATACATTATTTGCTAAATCTGACTCCAATTTCTAGAATGAGAACTCACCATCTGACCAAAATTGCTAGAAAAACTGAAAACACCCCATATGAAAATAAAGTTAAATGGGTACATGATTTAGTCATAAAAGGTGATATCATAAGCATATTAAGAGGTCAAGGAATAGTTTACCTGTTGGGGCTATGGAAAAGGGAAGAATTTATGGCCAAAGAAGAAAGAGAATATTACAAAATTCAAAATGGATAATTTTGATTACACTAAATTAAAAAGATTTTACACACAAAAAAACAAGGCAACAAAGATTAGATGAAAAAAAGAAAGATAGAAAACAATTTTTATACCAAGGTTTTTTGATAAAGGCCTCAAGCATATGGAAAAAATGAGTAAAATTTATGAGTATAAGTCATTTCCCAATTGATAAATGGTCAAAGAATATGAATGAGCAGTCTTCAGTTGAAGAAATTAAAGCTATTCATTGTCATGTGATTAAATAATCTAAATCACTATTAATTAGAGAAATACAAATTAAAACCACTCTGAGATGCCACTTCACACCTGTCAGATTGGCTAATATGACAGAAAATAACACCGATAAATGTTCGAAAAGATGTGGGAAAATTGGGACACTAATGCATCATTGGTGGAGTTGTGAACTGATCCATTCTGGAGAGCAATTTGGAACTATGTCCAAAGGGCAATCAAATTGTGCATATCCTTTGATCCAGCCACACCCCTATTAGGTTTGTATCCCAAAGAGATCATAGAAAGAGGAAAAGATCTACATGTACATAAATGTTTATAAGCAGCTCTTTTTGTGGTGGCAAAGAATTGCAAATTGAGGAAATGACCATCAATTGGGAAATGACCAAACACATAGAATGTGAATGTAATAGAATACTATTGTGCAATACAAAGTTTATGAATAAGTAGACTTCAGAAAAACCTGAATGACTTAAATGAACATTGATGCTGAGTGAAGTGAGTTGAACAGAACCAGGAGAACATTGCATATAGTAATTGCAACATTGAGTAATGATCAACTATAATAAATTCAGCTCTTCTCAGAAATACAATGTTGCTAGATAATTCCAAAAGACTCCTGATGGAAAATACTATCCATATCCAGAGAAAGAACTATGGAGTCTAAATGCAGGACAACACATATTATTTTCACTTTTGTTGTTGTTGGGGTCTGGGAGTGTGGTTGTGGCTTTTCCCCTTTTCTTCTGTTTTTTCTTTCCCAATATAACTAATGTAGAAAGCTGTTTCCACTACTGCATATGTGTAGCTTAGACCAGATTGCTTGTTGTCTTAGGGAAAGGGGATGAGATAGAGGGAGAAAAAAATTCAGAACTCAAAATCTTATTAAAAAAATAAATATTGAAAACTATCTTTGCATGTAATTGGGGAAAATAAAATATATTTCTAAAAATAATAGTCCATATATCTAAGGAGAAAAAAACTTGACCAATAATTTGGGTACCAATGGGAAAAAAGTGAGTTTTTTTTGTTATTGAAAACTGACCACATCCCTGACCTTATCACTTAATTCCAATATAAAATCAGTTACCAAATCGTCTCAATACAAACTCCACAATACCACTCACATAGATCCCCTTGTCTCCAATTATAGGACTTCTGTCCCATTTCCAGCTTTTACCTCCTCTCACCTGGACAACTGTAATAGCCTCCTATTTAGTTAGTCTATTTGTCTCCAATGTCTCTACTCTCTTATCCATCTTTCTCTTAGATGCAAACTTAATTAATAAATTAATATTAATATGTCCCAGTTACTATGTTAAGCAAAGGGGATACAAAAACAGTAAAAAACAATTGTAGACCACAAATTATCCTTGAGAATTCAACAAAAAAATTTTTTACTGGAATCAGATCATTATTATGGATGATAACAATGTTAACCACAGTCACACATTAACACTGATGCACAAAATTTAAGACCAATTTTTTGATAGATGTTACCATTTCAAATATTTAATCTCTCACCTGTATGTATATAGAAGCAGCTAGTTTGGCACAGTAGAGAGAGCATTGAGGAACAGTCAAGATCAAATCTGACCTCGGACGCTCACTATCTGTGTGCTCCTGGGTGCATAGCACAATAAGTGTTTGCTTCCTTTCTTCTTAGGTGGAATGAAAATCTTTCATAATATAGTTCTCCTATAAAAAAAATCAAAATGAGATAGAAACAAGATGAAGTGTACATATTAACCCTACCAAATTGTATATTATTAGAATTGTCTAAAAAATTATTTCAGCGAGTCTAAATATGAATTTGCGTTTCAATACTTTAACTTAGAAGGCAGGTGGGTGGCACAGTGGATAAAGCACCAGCCCTGAAGTCAGGAGGACCTGAATTCAAATTTGGTCTCACACACTTAACATGTTCTAGCTGTGTGACCCTAGGCAAGTCACAACTCCAATTGCCTCAGAAAAACAAAAACAAAAACAAAACTAACAGTTACAAAGAGCAATTGTTTTAGCTATCTATTGGACAGTCCATCGAATATCATATATAAAAAAATAATGGTGGGAGAGTGAACCCCAGGTCTGTCTCTATCTGAACTCTGTAGAGAAAGATGAATCAAATTAGAATAACTTTGTTTTCAATCAGGTCTGACTCTTCCTGACTCCTTTTGGGGTTTGCTTGGTACAGATATTGGAGTGGTTTCCATTTCCTTCTCCAGCTCATTTTACAGGTGAGGAAACTGAAGTAAGCAGGGTGAAGTAACTTGGTCAGGGTCACATAGTTAGCAAGTATCTAAGCCTAAATTTGAGCTCAGGAAGATGGATCTTTCTAACTCAAGCCTATCATTCCATCTACTGCATCACCTAACTGAGAATAATAACACCAATTATACTTATCTTGTCATTATTGTAATATTTATTGTCATATAATTATTGTCATAATTATAATTATATTATTAAATCTACTTCTTTTATGATGTGCTTAACAGAAACTAGTACTTACTAGAAATTTTCAAGAGAAAGCAAAATAAGTCTATTTAGATTGTCCAACTGTAAACTTATCAATGTTATCCTGTACCACTCGGCCACTGCTCTATTTTCTAATTAATCAATCTATATTTATCAAGCCCCTACTATGTGCCAGAAACTGTGATACAAATCCATAAAAGAAATAGTTTCTGGCTTCAAGGAATTTACATTTGATAAGGAAAGATATGCACTTGTATATGGGAAATCAATAGAAGGTCAGGTGTAGGATAAACATGGAGACCCAGAAACTCTTCACGTAGAAAGAACATTTGATCTGTGCTTTAAAGGAAAGGATTCTAGGAGGTTAAAGGGAAGTGTAGGTAAATTTCAGGGACAGCAAACAGCCTATTAAAAAAAGGTAAAAATGGGAGGGTAAATGTTACCTGTAAGGAATAGCAAATAATTTCCTCTTTTTTTTACAATTATGCATTTTAAGTCTACTTGTTACAACAAACTACTTAGATTGACACCTGAACAATCCAAGGGTAATTTGTTGTGGTTTTGTCATAAGGGGTATAGATAGATCTACACATTAAGAAAAACATCCATGTGTCAATTTAGCTGGACTTTTTAACTAAGGCAAAAATTTGGCTGAAATTCGTTCTATCCCTTGGGAAAATGCCTGTAGGTGATATCTTTGTACTTATAGTTGTAAAACCAACATGATTATGAAAGTCTTTAATAAAACATTCTAAAAGAAAAGAGGTTATTCCATGGAAATCTTGTGGGCCTTTTCCCCCTGCATATCTCTTGGTACATGTAAAAATTTTCTTTAGATTTCTCTGGTAAAATAATCATTCTTCTCTTTCTCTTTTCTTACTTTGCAATCTATTTCTCTCTACTAAGTAAAGAACTGAAAATATATCTTTTTATTGTTTTATTTATTGAACAGGGTTTTGTGCTCCCTGATCTTGGTTTAAAAAAATCAAATTTATGGGATTTTTTCATACCATATTATACATTTTTAAAATAATTTTTACTTATGTGGCCTTTTAGTGCTCCTCTCTCTCTCTCTCTCTCTCTCTCTCTCTCTCTCTCTCTCTCTCTCTCTTTCTCTCTCTGGATGACTGGACCTCAAGAGAGACATAGATTTAGAGCTAGAAAGGACCTATGAGTTCAGGGAGTCCAACCTCCTCATTTCACAGCTGAGGAAGCTGAGACCTGAGAGATTAAGTGACTTGCCCAATGTGACACGAGTGACAAGCGGCAGAGCTTGGATTGTCTCTTCACTCGGAAGCTGAGATTGGAAACTTATATGGCATCAGCACATCTAAGAATTTAAAGTAAAGCAGATTCACATGAAATTTTTAAAAAAAGCAATGAAAGAGAAGGGAGATCCAGATATAAACTCCATTTCTCATTTCTGTCCAATTTTCATTAGGTTTACCCTGATTTCTCAAATGTCTATGGTATGTGGGCCAGGGTTTATTTTCAGAGCTTGTTTAATGTGGGAGCAATGGGAAATATTCTTAAAAGAGATCAGGAGATGGACAGATTTGGGGCAAGAAGAAAGAAAAAGTCTCTTATAGATAGAAAATATAGCCAGCAGACTTGACTCAGCCAGCATTTTAGTATTTGTTATTTTATTCCCTGAAATAAATGTTTTGACTTGCAAAAGAATTTTATACTAGCTCTTCACCAGTCCAGTGCCATCAGGAATTTTATATACATAAGCATACCCCATTTCATAAAACCCCAAGGACCCAAAAACTGGAATTACAAACAAATAAATTAGTGAATGATCATAGGCTCTTAGATCAATCTTGAAGCAAGCTCAGAGGCCCAAGGGTCTAATACCTCATTTTATAGAGGGGGAAACCAAGGCAGGAAGAAATGAAATGGTATTCTCAAGCTCATTTCTATGGTAGATAAAAATTCTCAAACTCATTTCTATGGCAGATACAAATCCAGGTCCTGTGACTCTGAATTCACAGCTATTTCTACAATATCACATATTTCCAAAAAATTTTTCAGGGGCAACTCTGTAGAGCAATGAATAGAATCCCAGACCTGAGATTCAAATCTTGTCTCTGATCACTTAGTTAAAGGAATTTTTTTAAAAAATCATTTATTATACATTCATTCACTTACTTGAATGAATGAGAAAATTTTAGAGTTGTAAACCAGGGAAAATACCCACATGAGCGCCATTTTATGGTTATTGGGGAAATGACCTTTGTCTAGTAAAGGCCTGTCCTGGCAGAAATCCAAATGCTTGGAAGCCTAGAGAGGTGCTTTATAAATGCTAATTGTTATTATTATTTTTTAAATTGTTAATATCAGTGTCACCATAAGAGAGGAAATCTCAGAAGAAGGACCCCAGTCTCCCTACCCAAAAGAAGGAAGTGGTAAAAGGAAGCTAGGGTTAGACTAATGATAAAAACTTGATGGGAGGACTTCCCTTTTATTCCACCCTGAGGCTGAGGGGCTCCAGCTAAGGAGATGGGAGGCTTTTGAGCCAAGACTCTTAAGGGAGCAATACAGAATAGGCTTCTGTTGTTCCTGGAGAAAGAGAGCTGGTTTCTTCTGAAAGAGCCCATTGAGATCCTAGTTAATGATTTCAGGGGGGCAATGAGCAATATTGTCCCCCAGAGCATCACCCAGCAGCTCAGGTACACCCATATGTCAGAGACTAAGATCTAGCTCAGTAAGAAGAAGACCCTATGGCTGCAACTCTCTCTCTGTTCCCCTCCACCTAAGTCAGCTCTGTGATGTGGCTAACTAAAATATTAACCCAGTTTTGTATAATCATAACAATCGTCCAAGCCAATGGTGGTGATACCTACACTGTGCTCTCTGTACAGATCTCGTATGTACCTTGTTAATTATACATTGTTAGTCACTACTAGTCAAAGAAAGCCTAACGTAATTTTTTTTGCTCATCTTGGTCAGGTTGTCAAAGACAAGGACTATAGTTCTCTCTCCATCACCACCTGTCACTTGTAGACCATCTAGTACCCCTTACTTTGCTAGATTAGCAAACCCCTAATTTAGTATAGTAAAAACTGGTTTTTGTACCAATGAAGCCAGTTCAGCAGATAAAGATGGACCTTTGTTTTGGGTAACAAAAAATGATTTGGGGACAGACATTCAGATTTTGCTATCCCATACCTGGCGCTTCTAAACAAAGGAAAATTTCCTGGAGAAACCATCACTTTTTCACTCGCTTCTAAATCTTTGGAAAGAAACATTCTAGATAAAAACAGAAAACATCAGGGGCAATGACAATTAACTCTTAGGTAACTGAAACTTGGGGCCTACTATGAACTTTTATCATTTTTGACGTAGTACTTGAAAGAGAGACTTTTCTGGACTTTTCAGAAATAGAGACAAATATTTTCCTTTATTAGAGAGTCTTTTTTTTTTCTTCCTGATGAAATAAACCTAGTAAGCTTTATTCTTTGAGTTGTATTAAACTCTTTGTGACTCCATAGGGGATGTTTTTATTCCTTGGCAGAGATACTGCAGTGATTTACCATGTCCTTCTCTAGCTCATTTTTAAATGAGGAAACTGAGACAAGCAGAGTAGAGTGACTTGCCCAGGATCATGCAGCTATTAAATGTCTGAGGCAGGATTTGAATTCAGAATGAGAAATTATCCTCACTCAAGCTAATAAAATTTTGTCAATATATGAAAGATTCCCCAAAGCATTTATTAAGTGCCTCCTAGGTGCTAGGCCACATGCTAGGCTCTGGGTTTACAGTTTCAAGAATGAAGCAGGCCCTATTCACAAGGGGCTTACCCTCCACTCAAATTTACTTTTTTTAGCAGCATCTGGTTTGTGTGGATGGATAGTGTTGAGTTCTCTCAGAATGTGATCTCAATCTATTTTTAAAAGCCCATGAATCGGACTAATAATAACCACTAGTATTTCTTTTAGGTTTTAAATTTTATTTAATTGTATTAATTATTTATTTTAATATTAATTTTATTATATTTATTCTATTATACATTATTTATAATAAATATTATTATTTATTTTATTTATTATTTTTAATAAGTTTGCAAGCACTTAAGTTATCCTGACATCAGCCTTGAGAAGAGCTTTAAGCACATCATCAGGTGTTTAATTCCTGTTTTGGAGGCTTCAAGAGCAAGGGTAGCACCAATCAGTCAACAAGCATTTATCAAGTGTTTAATATGTACAAAGTTCTGAGCTAAGTACTGGAAATACAAAAAGAAAAATAATTTTTGTTCACAAGGAGCTTATATTCTAATGGAGGTGGGAACTGGGGGGAGGGCACAGAGTCAGAAGTGTAGCCTGGAGAGAAATGAAAGTGTGGTGGGCCTGAGAATCCGTGGTATATGGAGCTTGTGGGAGGGAGCGGCCCATCACAGGGGGAAGCCAGTGGGCACACTTCAAATGGGGCAAGTCCAAGGTGGGCTTCAAGGGAGGGACAGACCAAGAACTGCACAGAGCAGGGCAGAGCGGGCAGAGGGGTGCCAGGCTTCTCTTGCCTGAGCCAGTCTGACCGAAACTAAGGTTTCTAAGAGCAAATTGCAGGAAGAAGCCAAGACGTTCACAGAGGGCTTCTTAGGCTCTACAACTCTCTGTGTCTGTCTGTGTCTGTGTCTGTATCTGTGTCCATGTCTATCTCTCTGTCTCTTTTTGTCTTTGTCTCTGTGTCTGTGTCAGTCTCTCTGTGTCTCTGTCTCTGTCTATTTGTCTCTACCTATCTGTCTTTCTTTGTCTCTTTCTTTGTTTCTTGTTTGTCTATCTCTCTGTCTTTGTGTTCATCTCTGTATCTGTTTCTGTGTCTCTTTGCTTGTCTGTTTCTGTCTCTCTCTGTTTCTCTGTCTGTCTCTTTGTTTCTGTCTCTATTTCTTTGTCTCTGTCACTGTCTCTGTCTCTGAATCAGTCTCTCTATGTCTCTGTCTTTATCATCTCTGTCTGTCTCTGTGTCTGTCTGTCTGTCTTTGTCTCTCTCTCTCTCTCTGTCTTTGTCTCTG